>NMXI01000018.1:249855-441253 GCA_002851675.1 Verticillium nubilum
AGGGAGGTGGGGGTGTCCTGTCCAAATGGACAGAGAAGCTGCTGCCAGTCCTTCGCGACTGAGGTGCTTGGTGTAACAGCTTACACGAGTTGGACATTGGGGGGGATCCAAGATCCACTCCGATGCTGAAATGGAAGGACGCTGGGGGGAAAGAGGTGCCCGCTCATCGCAGTGTGGTGTGTGGTCGGGCCCTGGTCGTTTTAGCGGTCCTGTGGCGTTCTCCGGGGCAAGCTTGTATCGCTACAGTGTGATCCCTTGTTTCTGTAGCGCTCTCTCGAGCAGATGGCACCTAATCGCTGGGGTTCGTACAGTGTACGAAAGCCTCGGGACTGTATCGCTACTGATCCTGAACACAATCTCCTGCCTGGACTGTCCCGCGCCAGGTTTTGGATAGAAACAGGGTCGATGCCGGCTCCCCGCGAGACAACACCGGGCACTTCTCCTGAATCGTGTAAGTGGGAAACAAATGTGTTCGTCAGTTAGAGCCCGACTGCAACTGTTGGCTGCTGACTGCTCTTCTGACTGCTCTGTCTGTTGGCCCTGGCGATCCAATGACCGACGCAGGACGAAAAGCGAGCAAACAAACGACTGCTCCAAAGGCTCCTTTTCATTAATTGCCTGCCGTCGAGCTGTCTCGTCCACATTTTCGAATGCTGATAGCCCGGCTCGATCGCCCGCTGGTTTTGTCAAGAACACCAGAAACACCTCCAAGCCGCGGCCCAAGCCTGTGCCATCGTCAAATCGAGACCTGCGACAGGAGTCATGCTGGTCTGGGCTGGTCTGGTCTTGGAGGGAAGGGGGAAACAAGGGCGATCAGACCCAGCAGGCCACTGAAGCTTCCTTGAAGCAACGCCATGGCACCCCTTAACGGAGACTAAAGGTAAGGACGGATAGTTCTCCATCAAAACGGGGAGGGGGCCAATTCTCCTTCTCGTGAGTCCCAATCTGCCATGACCATGGCACACCTCATACGATTTTGACGATGTAGATTGTAAGGGAGGCGTTCATCTCGACCGCTGAAGATCCAGACAGTGTCCTTGACAATCGATCCCACCTCAAGACCGCTACCCGCCCGCCACACCACCCACCTAAAAGGTAAAAGAGCCGCCGCGTCGCATCTCAGCTCGGCCCACCCTCCATCCCTCCCCTCGTTCCCCCATCCCGCCGTCAACGCCGAGCCAGTCGTCCGCTTCGCTCTAAGCGTTTCACCCCTGCTATCCTTGGCGCCGCCTGTTGATTGGGTTTCGGATTTGGAGGCGCGCGGCGGCGTGCATCTCTGACAGACGACGGGCCATCTACCGGTAGGTATTCTACAAGGCTCGCCTCTCAAACGTCCTACGAGTGGTGTGTAGATGGCCTTACCAAGATGGCAACGACAAGCGCCAGTAGAGACGCCCCAGAAATGCTTCTAGAAAGCTGCTTGTATCATCTGAGGGCAAGAGCACCCGTCACCTTGAATTTTCTTGAGGAACGGCTCAAAACCGACGCCAAACAAAAAACAAATGCCGTTTTAAACACTCTCACCAGCCACAACTAACCTCTACAATCACGACAATGCAGCATCACCCCAAGCCACCGCTCTCGCGTTTCACACTTCAACGCACATCACATTTCGTTCTTCCCACGATCCCTCCTGTTCTTCTCCCCCTTCCGTCATCATCAGCCACCGAGCTACCTTCCATCAACCCACCAGATCCAGCCAAACATGCCCGTTTCTGAATGTCCGGAGCTTGTTACAGGTCGCCCGCGCGCCGGCTTATCAGCCTGCCGCCCCTATCCCTGCTTCGGATCTCTCGCCCGTGCGATGCTGGCCGCCCATTGCTCGCGCGCACGTTTGTGAGGGCGCTTCAATATCGACTCGCTAGCGACCGGCTGGCTGGTTTTGGGGGGGGAGGAGCAGGAACGAGTACGGGAACGTCGTGCGGGATGACGAGCCGTGCCACGGTAGGCGGCTGTGCAGCGTGTGATGTATGCGATGTTCCCCGTCACAGATGCATGAACTCAAGCGCATGTGACGATGGGAGCCAAGAGGATGGGCATGCACGTCACGCACGACCTGAACACAAATCCGTCATGCCGAACTCAACTGCCATGGGTCTATGACACTTTTTCGACACACAACATCTAATGCATAGTAGAGGCGCATTATCCCAGCCACTCCTCCTTCGCTTACAAAGCCTTTGTCCTTCCGTTCCGTTTCCCATTTCCATTTCCGTTCACATAGCCACCCATTCTGGTCTACCCGGTCTCACAGAGCTCTCCTCGGAACCTCCGACGGGTTAGGTATCTTTAGCGGACGGCAACATCGACCTCTTGGCCCTCAAACGCGGGCAGCTCGGCCTCGATGTCCTTCCACGACTTGGAACCCTCGACGATGCTCAGGACGGCCGCCACAATGGCGTCCTCGCTGGCGCGCACCTGCTTGGTCGAGTCGCGGTCGCGCAGCGTGTAAGTTGAGTCCTGCACGGACTGGAAGTCGATCGTGATGCCGAGCGGGGTGCCGAGCTCGTCGTTGCGGCTGTAGCGCTTACCGATGGTGGCCGACGAGTCGTCAATGCGGCTCGAGACGCCGACCTTGCGGAGCTTCTGCGAGATCTTCTGGATGAAAGGCTTGAAGGCCTTGTTGGCAGACAGAGGTACGATGAGGACCTTGGTGGGCGCCACCGTCGGGGGGAAGGACAGGACCTGCAGAATATTAGTAAATGTGTATGTGTGTTATCGAGTGATGCTTGGACTTACGCTGCGGGCCTCGTCGCCGCCGTCGCTGGCACGGGTCCAGTAGGAGTGCTCGATGAGCGAGTAGAGGATACGGCCGATACCGAACGAGGGCTCGATGACGTTGGGGGTGTACTCCCTCGTGTTCTCGACCTTCTTGCGGAACTCGATCACGACGAGGTCTTTGCTGATCTCGACCTTGCCGTCGGCGACGCCGGCGACCTCGAGCTCAAGGCTGCCCTTCTCAGACAGCTGCTTGGCGAGGGCCTCACGCTGCTCTTGCGAGGTGGCCTCGAGGGCGGCCTCAACAGTCTTGCCGTCCTTCTTGAACTTGGGGCCAAACTTCTTCTTGTCGACCTCAACTTCCCAAAGCTCACGAATGATGGGCTCATCCAGGCGATCCCTGACGATGAGAGGAGCGCCAGTCTTCTTGGCGTGGACGGTCAAGTCGTAGGCGCTCCTGTCGGCGCAACCAACGCACTCGATCCAGCCAGACGAGGTGAGGAGCTCAGCGTCCCAGCAATCGGTGGCATAGTGGGCCATCTCATTCTGCATGTGCTGCCTGAAGCGGACCTTGGACATATCAACACCGATCTTCTGCAGGAAGAGAGCGATACGGGCAATGAAGTAGCCAAGGGTTTCGTTGTCGACCATGCCGGCCTTGACGGCCTCGCCAATGGTGGCACGCTTGATGTCAGTCTTGCCGGCGAGTTGGACGTCGCGGGCCAGGAGATCGAGCTCGACGTTCTCAACCTCGGAGAACTTGGGGTGCTTCTTGCCGCCCTCGGGATCGACAAAGTGTTCAATCTCGGCCATGAGGAACTCGCGCACGCGGAGGAGGCCAGCACGGGGTGAAATCTCGTTTCTGTATGACTTGCCGATGGACGCCGAGGCGAAGGGCATCTGCTGCTGGTTGAACTCGAGCAGCTTGGCGAAGTTCAGGAACTGGCCCTGGGCAGTCTCGGGGCGCAGGTAGCCGGGGAGGTTGCTGCTGGGGCCGATGGAGGTTTGGAACATGAGGTTGAAGGCGACGGGGGGCGAGGGCTGGACGCCGGTGAGGGGGTTCCGAAGGTCGTACTTCTTGATAAGCTCGCCGAGCTCCTCGCCGTTGTAGTTGTCAATCTTGGCCAGGACCTCCTCGTACTCCTGAACGACGGCATCCTCCAGCTTGATGGCCTCCGTCTTCTGCTTCCGCTTCTTCTTCTTGGTGGGGTCGTCGACCTCCTCGACCTTCTGGCCGCGAGCCTCCTTGTCACCCTTGAGCCGCGCCTCGAGGATGTCCTCGACGAAGTGGTCGGCACGGAGAATGTCGCCGTTCTTGGGATCCTTGCACATCCAGTCGGCAAACTTGTCGACGTGGCCACTGGTCTTGAGGACATCGTGCGGGGTCAGGACGGTGCAGTCGACCTCGAGCATATCCTCCTCGAGAATAAAGTGTTTCCTCCACGCATCGATAATATTGGCCTGCAGGGCGCAGCCGGGAGGGCCGTAGTCGAAGAGACCACCGACACCACCGTAGATCTCGAAGGAGGGGGTGAAGAACATGCGACGGCGCAGAAGGGCGTCGAGCACGGGGCGGTCGAGGGGCTGCCCCTTGAGGGTGGTGGCGGTCGAGGACATCTTGTCGTGATCTTTCTGGTTCTTGCGGGAGACCAGCACTTGTGTTCGGGCGAAGTGGGCTGTGGACGAAAAGGTACGTCGCGAGCACGAGGAGGGGGAGGGGTAGAAAAAAGTGGCCTGCCGAACTTCGCAGAAGCTGGGTGCGGAACGAATTGAAGTGGTGCGTGGTGGGGTGGTGAGAAGGCGTAGGAGCTTCATTAGACTAATGGGGGGGTAGGGGCAGACTCTTGGTGAGTCATCGGCCTTGGCCACTCTCAGGTCTCAGGGCAGTGAGGCATCTATCTGGCTGCTGCAGGGCAGGGCAATGATAGAGGGGGAGGGGAGGAGCTGTAGGCAAGGTAGCTTCAATTGGGGGTTTGGACGGGACGGCGCTGCAGGTGTGTGACTCTTTGTCTTGTGTTTGCGCTTCTACCCTGATCTGACGTGGAGCGTCTCTACCCGCAATGAAATTCGTTCTCCCTGCTCCAAAGCCCCGCGGTGCCGTGCCGGCAATTCTTCGGATTGAGGTGACCTGACCTTCCGAGCACTGGATCGACCCCTGTCACTGCCCCCCCCCCGTCCCAGTCAGGACCCCCCGCTAATGCGAAGCATGTTGAAGTGCCCCGCTAAAATTTCTCTGATCCAGCCTGCGATTTTCTTCCCAGGCAAAGAAGACTTTCGCTGTTTGTTCGGATCGTGTCTGAACCTGAACTGCACCTCGACAGGCACCACCAATCCGACACAATGGGTTCACAAAAAGCGGGAAACCGGTCCTCCGGGGCCTCGCTGTCGCTGAAGACGAGCAACAAGATGAGGCGCAAGCAGATGTTCATCGAGGACAAGAAGGTCAAGGACAAGCAACGTCACGAGGACCGACACCGCCGCAGGAAGGAGGAGGCCAAGAACCCTGAGCTTCGCGAAGCCCGACTTGCCAAGAACAAGCCCCAGACCCTCGAGTCGAAGCGAGTATGGGACGACGTCGACGATGACAGCCTGGGCGCCATTGTCGATGTTGAGAAGCTCAAGAGGCGGAGGCTTGAAGAGGAGGAGCGGGCTGCTATGGAAGCGATGGAGGTCGACGAAGAGGAGGAGGCTGACGAAGATGACGACAACGACAGTATGCTCGACTCGGGCGACGAGGATGACGAAGTGCGACTAGCCAAGCTTGAGGAGAAGAAGGAGAAGAAGCAGCGTGCGAAGCGTGACGACAGCCTGGCGCCCTCCACAACCAGCACAAACCTCGATCTCACCCCCTCCTCACTCTCGACCAAGTTCCCGACGCTCTTCACCGACATCCCGCCCCCGCCTCCCAAGATTCTCATCACGACGTCTCTCAACTCGACCCTCCACCACGAGGCCGACATCTTCTGCACCCTCTTCCCCAACTCTAACTACATCCGCCGCACCCAGCACCACTACGGTCACAAGTACTCCCTCCGAGAAATCAGCCGCTTCGCTGCCAACCGCGAGTACACCTCCGTCGTCATGCTGCGCGAGGATCAAAAGGTTCTCACCGGCCTGACCATCGTCCACCTCCCTTCCGGACCCACCTTCACCTTCTCCGTCACCAACTTCATGGAGGGCAAGAAGCTCCCGGGCCACGGCAACCCCACCAACCACTATCCGGAGATGCTGCTCAACAACTTCAAGACGCCCCTCGGTATGCTGACGGCCAAGCTGTTCCAGACTCTGTATGTTTCCTCGCCTGGCCGAACCTCAGAAATGCAGACGAGAGGGTTGCTAACACGATGATCCGCAGCTTCCCTCCACAGCCCGAGTTCGTCGGCCGCCAGGTCCTGACGATACACAACCAGCGCGACTACCTCTTCTGGCGCCGTCACCGCTACGTCTTCCGCGACAAGCGCGCGACGGAGAAGAACATCACAACCACCGAGGGCAAGGACCTCGAGGGCGTCGAGGGCATCAGGGTCGGCCTGCAAGTGAGTATAGTTCCTAGAGTGCTTGAATCGGTGACGCGGTCATTAATCCAGGTGATAGGAAGTTGGACCCCGCTTCACACTCAAGCTGCGGAGAGTCGACAAGGGCGTCGGCCGCGCCGGCAGCGAAGGAGAGGATGCGCTGCAGTGGGAGTGGAAGGGCAAGATGGAGAAGGACCGCAAGAGGTTCAACCTGTAAACCGAATACCCAGAACGAGACGAACCATTACAAGCATTTCCGCGACAAATTCAGCAGCATCTCAGTCATTCATGCTTCATTCATCCTTATGTAACTTTCTGAGAGATTGTCTCAACTGAGCGCCGGTGCGCCATCTAATATGCTCTTCTTCAACAATCGGAGAAAAAGGAAAACCGAAGGTAAATGGCCATTCTGGCCCCTTTTCACAATTCGCCGGCCCGGGAAAATCAACGCTCCGAAAACCTCCATATACCGGGGTAATTTGCGACCAAAGAGCACTTCAGAGCCGCCGTGCGTCCCCTGCGAAGTTCAGAACCAAACGATACTAGCTCTTGGTCTTATGTTCAAGCATAACCGCAGAATAGCTATTCAGGGTTAGCACTAATTTCATGATACAGTACTTCATGGTAGGTAGATTCGGGTCTTCACTTACGCGAGAATGCCACCAATGGCAATCAGAACGCCAAAAATAGAGTTGTCGTCGATGCCTCTTCCAGAGAGCATCCAGCCCAGACCCACAATGGTGCAAGTCTTGACATGTCCGACCACTGTGCTCGAGACAGGACCAGTCTGGGCGACGATGAAAAACTGGGAAATGTTGATGAGGGAGGCGCAGAGACCAGACTGTGTCCTGTCAGTGTTGATAAGGGGAATTGGGTAGGGGATGCGACTCACGATCAAGATAAGAATCCATCGTGGAAGTGCCACCTCCGACCAGACCGGGAAGTTGTCCACAAAGGGAATGGCATAGAGAAGCAGAAAGGCGGCTATCGGCGCCTGGTTGTGCAGCAGCTGCATGCTGGACATTTCGAGCTTGCGGTGATAGCTGGCGATCCAGACGGTGTACAGAGAAGAGGCGAAGATGCCTGAGAAGGCAAATATAACACCGAGCACAGAGGTACTATTGACTGCAGCATCCGCTGTGGGGCGTGAATCATAGTAAGAGACCATGCCGACGCCGAGGCATGCTGGGACGAGGGCGGCGATAGCAGCGCGAGGCAGTGTAGCTCGGTAGAGAACAAAGTTCATGAGTGCCACAGTCGGAGTCAGAAGAATGCGGGCAATCTGATAAAATGTGACAGAGGAAAAGGCGAGTGAGAGGTTGGGAAGAATGACATTGAGGCACATGGCCACGGACAGCGGAATCAATGTCTTGATCGAAGCTCGCCGGGGGACGAAGAAGGCAAAGGAAGGCCGAGAGAGGAGATGAAGTGTGAGCCAGGTGATGGAAAAGTGAAAGGAGGCGAAGGTCAACTGGCAAAGCTTCAAGGATGGATCGGAGAAGATAGCCTTGTTCGTGAAGACCTGGAGCAGCATATTAGACGGGTCATTGATAAGGATACAGAAGAGGAGCTCTCACAATGCCGATGGTTGAGAGGGTGTTGATGACCATCCACATGAGGGCCGTTCGAAAACTGGTTGGTTGGTCCTGGGGCTTCTCGGTCTCAAGGGAAGGTGGATCATCGTGTCGGCGGTCATCGCCATAGTCGGCATCGTCCAGAGATTTTCTAGATTTTTCTTCGTCGTCATACAAGGAGTCCGTCTTTCTCAAGACTTCCCGCTCATCAATGGTATCTGTTTCGGTGGCCGACGAACCGAACGATGGCGTTCGTTCCATGGCAACGGCCTGCGCAGACATGGTGAAGGATCGACCGAGCGTGTGCGATGATGATAGGATCTAATAGCACAGGGACTCCAACTTCATATATCCGGACCTCCGGCTATCAAACGCTGCTCTGGATACGCCTCTCAGGTGCGCGCGTCTCGTTACGGACTGTTGGTTGTTGAAGCTGCGTTGGTCCTGGTGGAGGAATCTGATGTCAGGGCGCGTGTAAAAGCCCAGACACTGGATGGAATGCGGGACGGGCTGGGAGGGAGGGAGTAATGGTCAGAGATGCCCACATGCGGTCCCGCCACTAAGGTAGGTAAGTAGGCAATGGGACGAGTGCTCCGAATCAACACGTCCTGAGAATTTTGCCGTCCTTACATTTGGGTACAGAACTGGGCTCTTCCATGTCTTTGGGAGTCGAGCAGGTGGAGAGAGAGTCGAGCTTCAGCTCCCCCACCGCGCTTGGATGACCCGATCACAAGGGCAGGTGCGACCCAACCAAAAAGGGAGGCCACCAGGGGTGCCTTCCCAAAATGGCTGCCGCCATGGCAGTGGCAAGATTGATGGACCGTGTCGAGTTTGGTGGCCGTCACTTGCACGTGTTGTCCGAATCTGGGGCAGCCCTGGATGCTATGAAACAATAGGCTGCATCAAAACAGTTCAAACAATTGCGCCCATCAATGTTCAAAACGAGCCGCACGTCCATCGGCTTAACTGTTTAGGTTGTTGAATTCCTTGCACTTGCGGTCCGATCACCGTTCTGACCTTCTATGTCGGAGCCTGAGGTCAAGGAGACACGTACACGATTCGGTATCGTCGTCCAATGCTGGATCTGATGGAGTATTTTCTCTGCACGTCTTGTCCACTTAGTGAGGGTACTGTCGTGTTGCGCGTTCGCCATGCGACATTCTGTTGTCGCGAAACCAGGGTCGAATCTGTCTCGGACTCTGTTACGCTCGACTGAAGCCTGCGCCTCTCGACCGAAACAGGGGAGAGGCAGAGGATTTTTGTGCCAGGGTGTTCCATCCGAAATATCCCACAAACGATGTCTGACGGATGAACTTGGTATCTTGTTTTTGAAGTAGAGATCACTTGAATGCTCATCAGCTGTGTGATACACAGACACTGGGCATTCAAGGTGCTTGGTGACTATGCGCTGTATTGTCAGAACATGCCAAATGCTCGTAAAGATTCGTGCGCCGTCGCCTGAGTTCGACAGGGGGGACTCGCCTGGCTCTAATATGCTGAATCATGGCATACCTTTATGACGGTTGGATGGTCTGGGCTTGGGAAATCGACGAAGGCGATATCGCAGCACTAGCAGAGGAGTGTCCAGGTGCCATAAAAGGCAGTTCCAACGGGATCGTTCTTTGTCGGTGCGCGGGATCAAGCTACCGCCACGAACGGATTCTGTCTGCAGAGCCATTTTTATTTTGATGATCATGACAACATTTGAAATGGGCGCTACATGTTCACAGGCACAATTAGTATATGGCCTGGTCCGGTGTCACCATCGCTAAAGTGCCCACCATACGTACAGTCCTTGGCTTCGCGATTCAGGGGTCAGTGGCAACCCCACCCAATCCGTTAGCGCCGAACTCGCACGGCTGCCCCTAATCCCAGACCCCCGACATTCGGGAAACTTTTTAGCACGTTTGGTGAGGATAAATGCGCAAGGTCATGTACACATAGAGATTCGAAGTCTTTCTTGACCTGCGATAGCGCTGCGTCGAAAATTGACAGATTTTCCACCGAATTAGCTGACCAGAGCCTCAGACGACTCTTGAAGATCTTTTGAGCGACGGGAGTCGCCAGCACGCCTCGTATGCCCCTGCTTTACTCGCACCTGCCCAACATCGCCAACGCTTTATTCAATTCATCGAATCGTTGATCCAGCAGTGATAAGGCTCTAACCAGCGCCATATCCAGCTCATCGGTTCATCCTTCAAGATTCAGCAGGTACCTTAGCGATACCGCTCTGACCAGTCGAGTGAAGTCAGCCCAAGGCACGTCCGCCACAGTTCGCGACCTCCCTTGCCTCAGCTTCACCTGCCTGCAACAGACCTCGCGAACGTCCCATGTTCTATGCAAAGGGTGGCATATTCTCCAAATACGAAACCTCGACAGCAACACGACCCCCTCGGGATGCTCGCCTATTGGTAGGCTGGCAGATCAGAGATCATCGTCCAGGAATAGGTGAGCAAGAGCCCTCAGTGGCCTTGGCCCACGATCAGTATCGTCGACTGCGGTCAGACCCTGTCCTCGTTGCGACTTCGTGCTAAGGCGACCTCTTAGGACGACGCTTTCTCATTCCTCGCGACGTTCCGTGCCTTTGCTTCTACATACATTAGAGTCTTCCATCTCCTCCACGCGCGGTTTCGCCCCGGATTCGCAATCTTTTACCCGCGCCGCTCCTCCTCCCCGCATCATCACGCGGAATCACCACGACTTCCAACTCGCGGGACGACCCTAAACGTTACCATAATGACGCAGATCAAGACCAATGGCGCATCGGGTGAGTTACTCAGTCGACGCCCTGACTTCGCTACACTCACTGAACCATTTCGGGCCTCAGCCTACAGCCACAGTCATCGCAAGTTCTTTGAGGACGTGGGCATCTGGAAAGAAGCGCCGCTGCTCATCGGCAGCACCAAGTTTGCGCCTCTAGACGATGTCAAGAACATAATGATCACAGGCGGCGCCGGATTCATGTAGGCCACCGCCAGCGAACGCGAACGCAGCCCAATGGCCGCGGCGCGGGGTTTCTATGACGAGCATCCTGCTAACACCCCCAGCGCTTGCTGGTTCGTCCGGCACTTGACACTGACCTACCCTGACGCCTACAATGTCATCTCCTTTGACAAGCTCGACTACTGCTCGTCGCTCAACAACACGAGGGCGCTCAACGAGAGGAGCAATTTCACTTTCGTTCAAGGGGATGTGACCAACCCGAACGAGGTCCTCAATTGCCTAAAGCGGTATAACATTGATACCGTCTTCCACTTTGCCGCCCAGTCTCACGTCGATCTCAGCTTCGGCAACTCATACGGCTTCACCCACACAAACGTCTACGGCACCCACGTGCTGCTTGAGAGCGCCAAGAGCGTCGGGATTCGAAAGTTCATTCACGTCTCCACAGACGAGGTGTACGGAGAGGTAAAGGATGAGGACGATGATTTGCTCGAATCGAGCATTCTGGCCCCCACGAACCCCTATGCTGCAAGCAAAGCCGCCGCAGAGATGCTGGTACAGTCATACCAAAAGAGTTTCAAATTGCCTGTCATAATCGTTCGGAGCAACAACGTTTATGGACCCCACCAGTTCCCTGAGAGTAAGTCGGCGACTTCGAGAAACTGTCCGTTGACGTCTCGCTGACTTGTCAGAAATCATCCCCAAATTTACCTGCCTTCTCAACCGTGGTCAGCCGGTCGTCCTACACGGAGACGGAACTCCCACTCGTCGGTACTTGTTTGCCGGAGACGCGGCCGATGCTTTCGACACGATCCTGCACAAGGGGCACATGGGCCAGGTTTACAACGTTGGATCCTACGACGAGATATCCAACCTCGACCTATGCAGCAAACTACTCTGTGAGATGAACATCTCGCAAGGGGAACCGGAAGCCTTCAAGAAGTGGGTGAAGTACACGCATGACAGGCCCTTTAACGACCATCGATATGCCGTTGACGGCACCAAGCTGCGCCAACTTGGATGGGAGCAGAAAACAAGCTTTGAGGAAGGCCTGAAAATCACGGTCGATTGGTATCGGCAGTTCGGAGAGGAGTGGTGGGGCGACATCAGCCAGATCCTGACCCCTTTTCCAATCGTTGCCGGCCTCGAGGTTGTACCAGACAAAGGGATGGTCACAGACCTGCCGCAGCAGGCACGGGAGGAGGTGAGCAAGAAGAGAAAGGTCGGCGGGCTGAACGGGGCGGAGTATGCCGCAGCCGTGTAGATGGGAGGAGACTTTGGCCATGCTTCAACTTGGTTTGACAGGGTTTCTCGTACCATGATTTTGGGAGCGGGGCGTACAGGTTTATTTTCCATTGGCAGGTGGATGGAAGCAGGAAGGGATTACAAATAATACCCGGCGCATGGGGCGGCAAGGTGTGGTTTCTTCTCCGGCATTGCGACTTCAAAGGAATAGATCAACCAAGAAACTTGGTTGTAGACACGAATACACCCAGAACTTGATCCCGTGGGACTGGTTCTCGTATCAGTGCGTGCGTCTGTACCAACAAGAAGGGTTCCTCCTCGGCGGCACCGCTGCACGAGTGACGATCGGGGCCGCGCTTGGCGACGCCGGCACGCGCTCCTAGCTGCCGTGCTGCAGGTCAGGGCTGGCCTTTGGGCGAGACAAGACCAAACATTCTGTCTTGACCGGGTTCTTCGAGAAGACTGCGGCGAATTACTTAATGATGGGTGCCCAATGAGGGCGGTGCACCGCATCCCGTTATTGGGCGTCGTTCGGACTCGGTGGATTCGACCGGCCGAGGCCGATTCAACCAACTGGCGGGATGAAACCTTGCGCATGTAGGTACATGGAGAATGTCAAAGACGTTCACTTTCATCAACGAGACACAATCGTCGTCGGACAAGCTGGGAAGAAGCTGCCCTTCGCCTCCGCGTGATGCCTTTATTGGAGTCGGTGACCCCCTGATCAAAAGCCGGTTGCGGGTTGGCCTGCAGTGGCGGCCGTTTTGACGGCGGGAGGGGTGGGTGGTCCGGCGGGGGGCAATCCGGCGGATCCTTTCCGCGAAAAGCCTGGGTGTGCCCTGGCATGGTTGTTTGCGTAAAAAGGGGAGGAGGGTGGCGGGCATCGAGATGTGGGAAACCGGCAGCACGGGAAGGGTACGGAAACGCGGAACGAGGGACGGGGAATGGAGGATGAAGGGGGCCCGTGGGTGTGTTTGTGCCTGGTGCAGATGGCTGCAATGCAATGCGTACTGGGATGGCACAAGCGGTCGTTGGCAACTGTTGGTACGGCCAGACGTGAGGTTGATCAATATGGGTACATACCTGACTCAAGAGTAGTATCACCGCAGAGATCTTCGCTCCAGACCAAACACCTCCTCAGTCCCTGACTTGGAAGACGTAAAGAAGGTCCAGGGGCAACTCTGTTGTCGGCGTTAAACCCTTGACTGACCAGGGTTTCTCCCAAGTGGATGAACGGAGGTGGTACGCGAAGCGGATTGCCGTGCCTCTGTGCCTGACATGACGACAAGAGACTGGTGGAGATGATAGGTGTCAGCCTTTAGCTAATGCTTGCCATCGGGGTTAAAAGCTCTGATGTAGGTACCGCCACTCAGGCACCGACGAAAGATGCGGGCAGGCCCTGAAAGACCAGGGTCGAGGGGGGCCCTTCAGGGTGTCGATGCGGCATGCGGCATGAGGTTGCAGGTGGTCATCACTCGACGATCTCTGTGGTCTGGATCATTCGACTGATTTGGCAGATGGCCAAGAGTCTAGCTCTCAGCTACGGGTACATTAAAAGACAGGTAGTACGATGCTTGGTCAGCTTCTTCATCCAAAGCTGCCGTCATCTGTCGCGAGTACTCCTCAGAAGCCAAAGCCTCAGGAGAATTCGCCGGAAAGGCGAGCCGGATGAGCTTTGACATGGAGGAGCGATTGTCGAGTGCTCCGAGCTTACCAGAACCGACTGGAACCTGACATGCCTGAAACCAGCAGCCGCTGTCACATTGCAATTGGACTTGACGTTGACACTGCTGGGGAGGCCCCTTGTTCCTTGTAAGAATCCAGGGAACAGTAAGCCAGGGAGGGTCAGGGCCAGTGCTCCTCCGCATGCATCCTGCAGCTGTGAGCTAAGTACGTATAGTCGGCCGGGAAGAACTAAGTAGCCCCCCTTTTCGGCGGCGTCATGACAGCGACAGGGAGATACTGATCAGGACCTTGTGAAAGCCAATTCGAGGATTGAAGAAGGCGATGTGCGTGGTGGGTACAATGACGCCGTTGTAACGTCGAAGGTTGACGATAAGTACCTTAGGTACCCTAACGTAGGTGGTACCTTACCTTACCTAAGGTATATAGGTACCTAAGCTTGTCTGATGTCGAACCACGGGTTTGGGAACGCTGGTCGCTGCTGGCGTTTCGGGCACCTGTTACTTGGGCACCTCCGGCCGGCAAGAAGTGGTGGAGGTCAAATAAGACGATGGAGCTGGCTCGAGAAGGTGCAGTGGAGGGAGGAGATGTGCTTGGTTCCTTCCTCGAAAAAGACCAGGCCCAGAAAGGGATGTGATGCCAAGGCAGGCGCTACGCTGGCGCCCAGCCTCAGGACCGGAGCTCGCTTCCTCATCAGTGCTAATTGCCTCCTAAAGCTCTCTTTTTACTGGAGACGTCAACTGTGAAAGCGAACCACAAATCCACAGCCCGCAGCGCATCCCGGCAGCCCAGGGTCCCAATCATCCTCTAAAGCCCCCATGCGCCCCCGACTCGATTACCATTCTCCAGCTTTCCCGCACGGTTCACCCTGAACGACGGACGATCCACGACGAGGACCGCTTGAGACGGGACGGCCAGAAAACCATCAGCCCACCATTCCTGCCGTCTCCCCCATCACCAGCCAACAGCCCGCCCTCCCTCCCGCTCGCGCTTGAAAGGCACTGCCGCCTCCGCTTCCGCCGCTCCCGTCGTCGTTGCCGCTCCGAACTCCGATCAAAATTGTCATGACGCCCTTGGCGTCCCCGGTGCCATCATCATCGCCGTAGCTCTACTGCGACAGCCGGCCGCAGCGCCCTCTCCGATGGCCAGAAATCGCCGCTCCAAGAAACGCTCCGGTAACTGCCCCAGATCGCGCGCGCACCACAATCAATCTCTCGACGGGATTGGCACGGGCACCATGTCTACTCTGTCCACCGAGGGCAAGTCGAGCGACGGAGGGCTTTCTAGCGACATGCTGGACAGCGAAGGGGGTACACACACCGAGATGACGAGCGTCACGGGCTCGGAAGAGCTCAACAGCGCTGTTGGGATCCTCGAGGCCGACAACGATGCCGATGCGAACATGAGCGACGATCACTCGACGTATGCTCCCAACAGCGAGTACCCGGCCTTCCTGGATGCGCACGGGTCGGACGAGCCTCTCCCTACCGACCGTGATATGGAAATGTTGGTTGCCCCTTTCTCGAATCCCCCGCTTCGCGTGCGACCGACCCGCATATTCCCCGTGGCGCAAAGACTGACATGGCAAATTCGTTTCACAGGGCGTCAACACGATCTATAACAGAGCAAGACTTGGACTATCGATGGGAACACGGTCGTCGGTTCTGTGGCCCTCATTACCACATGCCAAACGACGAGTACGAGCAATGCCGTCTAAGCTTGATCCACCGCATCTACTTCGACATATTCGACGGCGAACTCTCCACCGTCACACTACATGACCCTGAGAGAATATTGGACATCGGCACCGGCATTGGCGAATGGGCCATCGGTGTATCGGACGCTTTCCCTGATTGCGAGGTCATCGGCACTGATATATCAGCCATTCAGCCGACATCAGTACCGGCAAATTGCTTCTTCGAGATTGACGATGCCGAGCTTGAGTGGACGAGAGAGTCTGACTCTTTTGACCTTGTTCATTTTCGGGACATGCTAGGCGCCTTTGAAGACTGGGACTTCATCTACCAGGAGGCATTCAGAGTGATCAAGCCTGGCGGCTGGATAGAGCTGATGGACTTTGACGATTCCGGTGGCGCACTCAAGGCGTTTCTCTCACAATTCCCGGAAGACTCAGATATACACGCCCTGGCCAGAGATCTCGCCATATCCGGTACCAAGAGCGGTCGACCGCGAGGGCTGCAACATCTCAGCCCTTCGCTGCTGCACCGGGCGGGGTTTGTGGATATCAAGATGACGGAGCATATCATCCCGGTAAACATCGAAGCTGGTGGCGGCAAGCTATGGCTGATTGCCTGCGTCGACGGGATGGAGGCCGCAACACTTCGACCGCTGACACAGCACATGGGATGGGAAGGCGATAAAGTCAAGGAGGCGTGCTACAATGTCGCGCGAGAGATGACGCGCTTTGCGAGAGATCCGGTCAAGGCGAAAGGCCTCAACATCAAGGTTCGATCAGTCGTTGGGAGGAAACCGACGGCTGCGGTGCCACGGGAGGAGCAGGAGCGGGAGTATGGGCCGGATTTTGTGCCTGAGGTCATCACGCATGATATCAGGCTGAGCTAGTCTGAGACGGCGGTTCGGCGATGAAGGCCTTGTGGCCCGAGAAGACGGGCGACGACGTGCAGTTTTACATATTTTGATCGACTCTGGGCTTGCCGCCGCCTAGGACGCGATATGACAGGACGATACCCGCGGATCATGGATAGATGGATGTCCATGCAGGTAGGTATACTGGAGCGCTTCGTCTTTGGCGCAGCAGTGATGGGCGGCTTTCTGTGTGGTCAGCAACATTGGGCGTTGCTGTTTCTTCTTCTGCCATCGTAGGGATGCTTCTCAAGCAGGCGTTGGAGTGGAAGATGAATTGAGTCCGTCATCGGGTGAAAGAAGCCCAAGCACTGCTCTGGAAAGGAACCTTGGTTCCGTGGATGTGGTTAGCTGTCAACATGTACCAAGTCAGGCGTGAATGTACAGCCATCTATGATTACCACCCTACCTCGCCTGCATCGCTGCGTGACCTGTCATGCAGGTCGTCCTGGCATCTGCATGTGTCGTTGATCACGCCGCGAGTTCGTCGCTAATAAGCGGATACGGTCGTTTGATCAGCGGGTTGACCATCTTGGGCCACTGCACCACACCTCCACAGGCTAAAAGTGGAGACCTTAAGCCCACGGATCCTCCGCCAACGACATCATCTCTCCAGCCACCTCAGGCCAAGCTCCTCATCGCCAACTTGCTGCCTGGATGACGACGGGATCCCTACCGAAGCCCGACCTCTGCCGATAGTATCAATCACCTTGATTCGCTCCGCGGACGACGAACGAACCACGGCATTGATCTAACCAACCGAGACGACAGTGCATGGCAACACCGGCTCGATAGACAGCCACCATGGCACTCACCACTCCCGACGGCCTAGGCGCCGCCCTCGACACGGATGAGCTGCCAATGTTCGTCGTCGAGCGAGTGCAGCTGCAATTCTCCGTCGCAGCCGACTTCGTCGCCGCCCAGGTCGCAAACAACGTCCTTGTGCTGGCCCTATCGAATGGGCGCATCCTGCGCATAGACTTGAACAAACCGGAGGACATTGATGGTCGGTCTGCCACAATGCTTGGGTAACTGTGGGCGATACGGCTAACGACATGGCAGATATTGACCTCCCGAAGAAGACTTCCGAAGTAGGCGTCATCCGCCGCATGTTCCTCGACCCAACAGCATCGCATCTGCTCATCTGCACGGCGCTCGGCGAGAACTACTACCTGCACTCGCAGCACAAGAACCCCCGACCGCTTGCTAGATTGCGAGGTGTGTCTATTGAGAGTGTGGCATGGAATCCATCGCTGCCGACCGCTTCGACGCGCGAGATCATCCTCGGTGCCTCCGACGGCAACATATATGAAGCCCTCATTGAGGCGACATCCGAGTTCTACAAGAAGGATATACGTCTAAAGAACCTTCATCGACTGCAAGAAGGTCCCATCACGGGCCTCTGGACGGATGCTCCGCAGGGGAAATCAGACGTCCGACGGCTCATGATCGCGCAGCAGAGCAGGCTGTTTCACCTCTCTGGGAAGATCGGTAATGGATACGATAGCCACGGGTCCGTGTACACGAAGCTGTTCGAGTCGGAGCAACCTACTATCCATGAGCTGTCGCGCGCATCAGGCGCGGCGCCATCGTCGCTAGTGGTGTCCCCAGACCCGCCCGAAACGAATCCCTATGATGACGAGGAGGCCGAAAGGGCGTATGCGTGGTTGTCGTCGCAGGGTGTCTTCCATGGCAAACTATTGATGGGGCCTGACGCGGAGTTGGGGAAGAAGGTCTTTTCCGGCTCAAAACTGCAGGCGAGAACGGACCTGATTCACGCGGAGGCGTCGAAGAGGAGAGGATCGCCCGAGTTTGTGGATGCTATTGCATTGACACAATGGCACATGCTGCATCTCGTTGGTGGTCGTGTTGTGGCCACGAACAGGTTGACGGGGGCGATTGTGTATGACCAGATCGTTCTTGATGCTGGGCAGAGCGCTCTCGGGCTGTACGTGGATCTACAAAAGAACACCTTCTGGCTCTTCACAAGCCAAGAGATTTTTGAGGTCGTGGTCACGGATGAAGACCGCAGCATTTGGCAGATCATGCTGAAGATGCAGCAATTCGATGGCGCACTGCAACATGCCAAAACGCCGGCGCAAAAAGAAACAATAGCCACGGCATATGGCGACTACCTAGTGACCAAGGGCCACTTCCAGGAAGCCGCGGCGGTGTATGGGCGAAGCAACAAACCATTTGAGGAAGTGGCGCTATCATTTATCGACAACGCCCAGCCTGACGCCTTGCGGAGATACTTGCTGGCTAAGCTGGGGGCGCTGAAAAAGAACGCCATCATGCAGAGGGTCATGATTGCGAGCTGGCTGGTAGAAATTTTCATGGCCAAGCTGAACTTGCTTGACGATACGATCATATCGCAGGCAGAATTGACCGAAAATCTCAACCCGAAGCAGTCGAAGCAACAACTACAGGACGTCGAAAAGGAATACCAAGATTTCGTTACTAAATACAAGCATGACCTCGACAGGCGAACAGTATACGACGTCATCAGTTCTCATGGCCGCGAGCGAGAGCTGCTTTACTTTGCCAATGCAGTCAACGACTACAACTACGTTCTATCCTACTGGGTCCAGCGCGAGAGGTGGCCCGAGGTGCTCAATGTTCTCAAGAAACAGACAGACCCGGAAGTCTTCTACCGATACAGCACTGTGCTCATGACACATGTTGCGACAGATTTGGTGGAAATTTTGATGAGGCATTCAGACTTGAAGCCTCGAAGTCTTATCCCTGCACTCTTGGAATACAATCGGAACTTCAAGGGCCCCCTCGCCCAGAACCAGGCTATCCGGTACCTACAGTACATCATTAATCAGGTCAAGTCGACGGACTCGGCCGTTCACAATACCTTGGTCTCCATCCACGCATCCCACCCTTCATCGGACGAGGCTGGATTGCTCGCTTACCTGGAGGCTCAGGGTGACGAGCCGGACTACGATCCTGACTTCGCGCTGCGCTTGTGCATTCAGCATCACCGAACGCTGTCGTGTGTCCACATCTACACTAGCATGGGCCAGTATCTACAAGCCGTGGATCTCGCCCTCTCCCACGATGCCATCGAACTTGCATCAGTCATCGCTGACCGGCCCATGTCGAACCCGCCACTTCGCAAGCGCCTCTGGCTGGCCGTGGCCCGCAAGGTCATCACACAGTCAGACGGCATCAAGACGGCAATCGAGTTCCTGAAGCGATGTGACCTCCTCAAAATTGAAGATCTGATTCCCTTCTTCCCAGACTTTGTCGTCATCGACGACTTTAAAGAAGAAATCTGCGCAGCGCTTGAGGACTATAGCCGCAACATTGACGGGCTCAAAAAGGAGATGGACGAGTCCTCGCAGACAGCCGCCAATATCAAGGTCGACATCGCGGCGCTCGATCAACGGTACGCAATTGTCGAGCCGGGCGAGAAGTGCTACGTCTGCGGGCTGCCGCTGCTGAGCAGGCAGTTCTTCGTGTTTCCGTGCCAACACTCGTTTCACTCGGACTGTCTGGGGCGGAAGGTGCTCGAGCAGGCGGGTGTCGGAACGAGTAAGAGGATCAAGGAGCTGCAGGTGCAGATCAGCAAGGGGCTTGTGAGCGGCGTGAAGAGAGAGGCAATGGTCACGGAGCTGGATTCGCTGGTTGCCTCGGCTTGGTCTGTTCATCCCGCGACCTTGTTTGGTACGCGCGACTTGGCTAACGATCTGCAGTATTCTGTGCAGCGATTTCGCGATCAAGAGGATTAATGAGCCATTTGTCACGGCGAGGGACAACCTTACGGAATGGGTGGTGTGATTTTCAGAGTCCGGCGATAGGGTTTGTGCTGTACATATCCCGGGGATGTTGCATGAGCGCGGAGGTTGGGGAGTACCCTGTAGCGTAAATACACCTCAGCTTTGGGACGTCGCGATGGGCTTCTGGACTCGGCGTGAGGCGTGCACATGGCACTCATAATGGCAGCAATATTGGGGACACGGCACGAGCTTCAGGTTGGTCAAGTCTGCCGAAATCGTACGATTCTAACTAAACATGCTATTTGCAGCCGAGCCGACTTACCTTACCAACCATCCGGCAAGGCCATTGTTGCCAAGACTGATTGGTCATCGACAGCGTTTCGAGCATACGCTGCACGCAGAGTTCTTCAGATATGACAAGCCGTCACATCCACCTTTGACTTGGTTAGCATCAGAATCGCAACGATGACCCCGTATAACCCTAGCACCTCCGCGAAAATCAGAATCAGCACCATTCCCGAGTAAAGCCTCGGCTGCTGCGTGCTGGCCCTCACTGTCAAACAAACAATGTATTAGTTGTGCAAACGACCCAGAGCACGAAGCTGTTGCAAGGGGGGGGGGGACAAGACTCACCGCCCGAATCACCAATGATACCGATGCTGAACCCGGCTGCCATACCGCTCAGCCCGACGGCGAGCCCGGCGCCGAGCTGCATGAACGCCGTGTAGAGGGTCGTCTTCTCCTTGAGGTCGCCGGCGATGAGGACGGACGCGACAAGGCCGTAGATGGCGAGGATCTGGGCCATGACGGCGCACAGGGTGTTCTGCATGAGGCGGTCGGGGCGGAGAATGCCCGAGGAGAAGATGGCGGGGGCGGATTTTGCGGTACCGTACGAGGCGCCGATGACGGTCAGCGTGATGGCTATGCAACAGCCCAGGGCGCCGAAGACGGGCTAATTCGCTGTCAGGGGGAGCTGTTTGAGGGTTGAGGTTTCGTAGGGGTGGCTTACGGCATAGGCTGGGCTAGAGAGACGGAGGTTAGCTGGATGCGGTGGCGTGCTGAGTATGGTGAACGAACCAGCGGTACATGCTTGCGGTGAGGTCCATGGTGGGCGTTGAGGAGAGTACGGTTTGCATGAGAACGTTTAGTTGGTACGAGGCATGACGAAGCATGAGTTCTGGGTCTGTTTTATGTTGAAGGATATAGATGGCTCATTTCAGGCAGACGTTTAGCAGACACAGGATCAAAGACACGGAGATCGAGCTGACTATCTGGGGTACGGTCTTCAGCCTCACGTCTTATCCCGCTTTACGAAGGCACGCTGACAATGTACAAATTGCGGATGTGCCTTGGCTGTACTTGATGCTACGCAACAGCAGCGGCATGCCATGTCCGCAAATTGCAGGTAGGCGGACATAGTGCCAAGGCTTATGGCTTGCTGGTATAGCTTGCTGGCTCCCTCCCAGGCTTTCCACAACGACTTGTCGTTGTTCAGGCATCCAGATAAAGAAGACGATGATTGGTGTCGGTGTTGTTGGTGTTTGGAGGTCTCATTTGAGTGGCCAGGAGGAGAAGGTGTTCGGCAGGCAGGTACAGGGGTATTAATAAGGAGATCAGGGCTGCCAGGTTACATAAGCGATCTGGAGACACAGGCCACCCCTGCCCTGCCTCAGCTGCCCAGCACATCACGGCGATCGTCTCAGCACACGCCCTTGCTCAGTTCCAGCAGTCATCATCATCAACATCATCATCAGCAGCAGCCAGCCCCTCGGCTGCCCCTCTATCTTCGTCCGAAATCTGAAATCGGGGACTTTGAGATCGGTCTGATGAGTCCCAGAGCGAAACATAACAACTCCCTCAACCTCGGCCAACCAGGGAAGTCCCGAACGAGTGCCAGTTCCCGAATCGCCCGAATCGAGTCTCGCGAGTTGCACGCAACATCAATCGCCTCCGGGTCGTCGCCAACGGACTGCGGACAAAGCCTTCCTTTCTCATGTTTCTCTCTTCTGGGACATCCCTTCCCCTTTGACGATCCGGCAAGTTGCCTTGTTTACGACAAGCTTTACGCAAGCACTCTACTCGCCTTCGCTGAGGAGACGGCAGGGAGATCTTCGTCTAGGGCGCGCCATGATGATTCAAATGCCACAGCGCCGCGTCAAGCCGACGACTGCCAGCCCTACGACCTGTGTAACCCATTGCGGCAATGGCATTTTCGAATCGGGGTCCTTGCCTGAATGGTACAGGTAGCATGGCTGCGGCGGTTCCGGACCTGTCTGATGATCCGCGCAAGTCGTGTCAGAAGTCGCTCGGCTCCCTGACGCCCAGACGTCCATCGTGTTTCAACTTCGCGCTGACGCTCTCTCTTTGGTCTCCTGACTTGACTCGAGCGCGCAGTGACACACCGCCGCCCTCACAACTGTGGCTGTCGACGAGCGCTTCATGTGTTTTCAAGCGAAAGAACCCTTTCCCCCCTGCAGGCATGATGGCCCGCCAGCTTCTGTTACTCTGCTTCTCCTCTGTGAGACCGTCGCGCCCAAGCTTGCTTTCGCCTTTTCCACCAGCAAAAGCCACTTGGCGGTGTCAGTCAGCGTACCGTGCTCGTCCTCCTCGCTTTGATCCTTGGCCGATCGTTCTATTCCAAGAAACCCACGAGACTTTAGTTTCTCGTCTTTCCTCGCCCTGGACCCTGCTCGTGAAATCATTTCTCTTTTCCTACCATTACACATTATCACCGGCACGGTCCGACACTGAACTGCCCTCTTCATTTGTCCTGACTCCGTCCATCTGTATACTTGCTCGCCTGTCCCGTCTGCTTGCCCGCCATACTGTCGCTAATAATACCGGAGTACATTCATCCTACCGCCCGAACGACCACGAGTACACGCATTCCTTTCGATCTACGTGAGACGAGTCTTTCACGAGCACCGCGCCCCTTTCATCGTCACGACCCGGAGTCGACTTGAAATCACATCGGGCCCCCATTCACTCCTTTTACGAACGCAGCATTACTTGTGTGGCAGTCAGTCCGATGGTCTTATAGCGCGACTCTTCTCTTTCCTCAGTTCTCCCCCGGCACTCGCCCGCCCGCGAGGTCGCCAGTTTTCTTCCATTCTCACGGCCGTTCATAATGAGAACAATACCATTATGCGCCCTTTCGGCGCTGCTCTTGTCTGCGACTGGTGAGGGTGTCGCATTACGAAAAAGAGATGGCAGCCCCGCGCGTGTCATCGGTTTCGACCTGGAAAGCAAGATAGTACAGGCTCCACACGGCAAGAATGGCATGCGGCGAAGAAACACGGTTACAGCTTCATTAGACAACCTGGTATGTACGACGCCATCGACCAGGTAGTCAGTCCTCCACTTATTGACACATTCTCAGCAAACCTTGTACTTTGTCAACGCCACTCTCGGGAACCCTCCGCAGCAATTCCGCCTCCATCTAGACACTGGCAGCAGCGATCTCTGGGTCAACACCCCCACCTCGAAGCTATGTCAGGAGGACCCAAATCCTTGTGC
Source organism: Verticillium nubilum (assembly GCA_002851675.1). Taxonomy (NCBI): domain Eukaryota; kingdom Fungi; phylum Ascomycota; class Sordariomycetes; order Glomerellales; family Plectosphaerellaceae; genus Verticillium; species Verticillium nubilum. The sequence continues at coordinate 273,382 of NMXI01000018.1, forward strand.
CATATCCGGCATGTTCAACGCCAACCAGTCCTCTTCATACAACTATCTCGGCAGCTATTTCAACATTTCTTACGTCGACGGCTCCGGTGCTACAGGCGACTACGTGACCGATGACTTCAACATTGGCGGCACCGTGCTCGATGACTTTCAGTTCGGCATCGGCTACGAGAGCTCGGCCGCGCAGGGTATCTTGGGCGTCGGCTACCCCGTGAACGAAGTCCAGGTTGGCCGAGCGGGAATGGACCCGTATGACAACATTGCAGCCAAGATGAAGGCACAGGGCCTCATCCAGTCCAACGCCTTCAGTCTGTATCTTAACAGCCTCAGCTCTTCGACTGGCAGCATTCTCTTCGGCGGAGTGGACACGGAGCACTTTGATGGTGAGCTTCAGACGCTGCCCATCCAGATGCACGCCGACATTCACTCTGAGTTCCTCGTCACACTTACCGATGTGACCCTTGGCTCGACCACCATGGGATCCGACCTGGCCATAGCCGTGCTCCTCGACTCAGGGTCCTCCCTCTCTTATCTCCCCGACGCCATGGTCAAGGAGATCTTCTCGATGGTCGGCGCCGTCTACCAAGAAGAGCAGGCCGTCGCTTTCGTCCCCTGCGCCCTGCGCGAATCCCCCGCTAACATGACCTTTACCTTCTCCAAGCCCAAAATCACCGTGCCCATCAGCGAGCTCGTCCTCGACCTCCTCCAGATCACAGGTCGCCAGCCAACATTCTCCAATGGCGCCCCAGCCTGCCTGTTCGGGCTCGCGCCGGCAGGTCGCGGCACCCATGTCCTAGGCGACACCTTTATGCGCTCTGCGTATATTGTTTACGACATGGAGAACAACGAGATATCGCTTGCGCAGACGCGCTTCAACGCCACGCGCTCCAACATTTTGGAGATTGGTAGGGGACGCAGGGCGGTACCGTCGGCGGTTACTGTCGCTGAGCCGGTGGTTGCCACTCACGGGCTCAGGGGGGGAGGCGCCGCGGCCGCGCAGAACGCCGGTTCTGCGTTGTCTTCGCTGGCTGGGTCTACTCTGGTGGGAGTCGTCGGTGTGTTTATTGGGTCTGTGTCCTTTTTGATATGAAGCATTGGGAGCGCTGGATGGTGATTTTTTGGGCTGCATTGCGACGGCGTCTTGTTTTTTCAAAACTCATGGGCTTGCGGCAGGTGTCACTCTATGGATGAGGCACTATGTAGATTTTATATACATGGGCCTCTAAATGGCATAAATGCAGCGTTGATTTTGAAAAAGAGACATCTCATGTTTCTTCGTGATCCCTGCTTCGTTCTTCGGCAGGCGAGGATAAGCTTGGGGGACTGGAAAACTCGCGTTCAGGGTCTTCAGGTTCTCCTGGGTATGCCGCAGATCTTTTGACTCTAGCCGAAATCGATTGGGCTATTTGCAGTTGTCATGGTATGGGCATTGTGTGTCAATCCAAGCACCGCATCATTCTTGCTTCTCGATCTCCGGGGCCGTTGATACGGTATTGGTGCAAAACCCCGGTGAAAGCATGTATACCTCATTATCTGTCCTGATGAGCTTATCCGGATATCAGAATGCCGCGAACCAATTGATGCGCTAGCAGAGCCAAGTCCCGCCCACCCAATCACTCACCTTGACACGGCCGGGGGTACTTCGCCGCGTTAGCAGCAACACCGCATCACGGAAACGGTAGTCCAATCCTGCAAGCGCGAACTTGAGGCTTCCCAGCTTCATCGACCCAACCACGAAATAAGGAATTGGAGCTCCGCCCCCCCTCCATCACCAACAACGGCATCCCAGTACGTCGCGTGCGGTCGCCACACGATATCAATCACCGAACACCTCCCCATCGATTCCCGACAGGCCCTGCCGCATCGCCGCGGCGACTGGGCGCACAGCCATGGCCGCGCAACCCTCAACCTCCACGTCGGCGTCGACACCTACCCCCTCGGCCACACCCGTCGGCGCGACAGCATCCTCCTCATCAGCAGCTGCCTCAGCCAACGGCAACGATGACGCGTCTCAAACCGACGTCCAGGCCGAACCTGCGCCCGCCGTCCTTGTACGCGACAAAGAGTCTTTCCAGAAGCTCATGGTCGAGCGCTACATAATGCGCGACTGGGAAAACCAAGCCGCCCAAGGCATCGCCATGAAGTACAACGCCGACAGCTTCCAGCTCTACAACGACAAGATTGCCGAGTACAAGCTCATACGCGGAACTAACCGCCAGCACTTCCCCCCTGCCCGACTCTTCGGCAGCGGTTACGCTGGCTGGGGTAACGGCCATACCGAGCCCGATCCTCGAATCAAGACGATGTTTCCTACCCAGATTCTATACCCGTCCCACAAGCAGCGGCTCGGAAAGAGGCGATCGCCGCCGCTGACGTGGAAAAAGAAGGACATCAAGAAGCAGGCCGAGCAGCACGAGGAGCTGGTACCTGTGCGGATCGACGTCGACACTGACAAGCTGAAGCTGCGAGATACATTCACGTGGAACCTGCACGATCGGCTCGTGAACCTGGACACATTCGCGCAGACGCTCATTGAGGATATAGGCTTGGAGATCGGCCCCGCAAACAAGCACGTTCACGACGCGATCGTCCACCAGATGCACGACCAGCTTATGGACTTTTACCCCTTTGCCTTCTCCGAGGAGGATGCTCTCGACCCCGAGCTACCGTACTCGGCCTACAAGAATGACGAGATGAGGATACTGGTCAAGCTGAACATCACAATTGGCCAACATACCCTGGTCGATCAGTTCGAGTGGGAGATCAACAACCCTTTAAATTCACCGGAAGAGTTCGCCGGCACCATGGCCCGCGACCTGTCTCTCTCCGGCGAGTTCACGACCGCCATCGCCCACTGCATTCGAGAGCAGACCCAGCTGTTCACGCGAAGCCTTTATGGCGTCGGTCATCCCTTCGACGGCCGCCCTGTCGAAGATCCCGATCTCATCAACGCCTTCCTCCCATCGCCACTGCCTGCCGTCTTCCGACCCCAGCAACAAGCAAAGGAGTACGCACCATACCTCTACGAATTGAACGATATCGACATAGAGCGCAACGAGCTCGTCTTCTCAAGAGAACAAAGGCGGCAGAAGAGGTCCATCAACAGGCGAGGCGGGCCGCAGCTCCCAGATCTCAAGGACCGGCAACGAACAATCCGCACGCTCATCGTGTCATCTGTCCTACCCGGGGCTGCCACAAGCGTTGAGGAGTCGACGCTGTACAAAAGGGTCGCCGGCGCGCCCGGAACACGCAAAAGGCCAGGCGCTCGCGACGGAGACCTCTCCGAATCCGACGACAGCGACGACTCGGGTCCCGACTCGCCGGCCATTTCACAGCTTGGCGGCACGGCGAGGACAAGGGGTTTGCGCGGGGCCGCAACGGCTGCACAGCAGCGCATGGCGAACTTGGGACGGTCCGAGACGCCTGAGGCGAGCGTCATCCACCACCACGAGACGCGTAGGAACGCAGGCCGTTATGGCCGTGATCTGCGCGACGATACAGAGGAGCCGTCGACGATGATTATTACGCTCAAGATCAATAAGGATAAGCTCAGGAGATTCCTCCAGAACCCAAAGGCGAGGATCACCCCAAGCGGTTCGCAGACCCCAGGGACGCCTAGCCTCAATAGGGCGCCCAGCTCAATGCCGCCTCCCTCAACACCGGCGTCGAACAATCAAATGTTGCCAAAGGCCGGCACGCCAGCTGCTCCGCAAGCCCTGCTGGGCGGCGTCGCCGCGCCGAACCCAGTTGAGGGGCAACCTCCTCCGCCTCCAGTAAGACACGACCGCCCCTTGCTATTGCCCCGATGAATGAAGCCCATGCTGACAGCAGCTGTAGCCGCCCCCTCCTGAGTGGCTCTCCCGAGGCCTCCAGGAACTCCGCGAAACGTACCCTCACGACCAGTTCGAAGGCATCATGCGCCACTCCTGCATCAACCCCGAGACCGAGTCCCCCGTCGTCATCCCCGCCGGCCAACCCACACCCCCCGGCCACCGCTGGATGTTCCTTCCGCGCATTCGCTGCACGGACTGCCCCGGGAAGTCATACACACCCGGCCCGGATATGACAACGGGTAACTTTGAACGGCATCTCGGGCTCGGAAACCATCGGAAGAACGTGGATAAGCGATGCGGGTTCGACACGAGGCCGAAGCTCAAGGTTGAGGGGGCTTAGAGAGGTCCTCTCACGCTGGAGACCTGGAATTTCCTGTCGTCGCTGGGGCTTGCCTCGGGCAAAGGATTGGGCGAGGGGCAGGGGGTGCTTCCGCCGTCTGCTGATGCTTCGTCCTCAAATAGATCGGAGTGGACCCCGGGTGCCGGAATGGCTGCCGATGCAGCTGTTCCAGTGATGCTTCCTGCTTCATGCGCTCCTCAACAAACCCGGTTGTTGCCTGATGGAGTTGAAGCCCTGAGCGACACAGCGCAGCCCGGCGAGCGCATCGTCGCCGCTGCGGCTAATTCTCCACATCATAAGGATCTACGGTCTGCGCAACCGATCTTTCCACCGGACCCTCAAGCTCATGAGGATGACGAGCCGAGTCCGGATCCGATATCGTCTGCATCTGAGCCTTCCAGCCCGGGACGACAGCAGTCGGACTCTGACGAATACACCCCTCTCGATCTAGATCTGTTTAATGAGTGATGTATCAAGCCATCCTCCCCAACTGCGCTCACGGCCCCATCTTTCAGACCAGGCTCGCCCAAGAGGCCACGATGCTTCGCTGCTTCCACAACACGCCAGGCTACCCTGTACAGTACCACCCCGACGAAAAGGCACAACGCACCGTCCGTTCTTAATCTCTGTAGACAAAAGAAAGAAACTGTTTACGAGCAGCGGGTTGGGCGGGTTCATCATCGTTTCCATTTTTTTCAGCTCCATCGAATGTGTTGTTTTATCATTTTTTTTTCATCTCCTTTGGCTTTTAGTACGGCGGGCGCTCGGTATGGGACGGGGAGAAAGAAGGAAGAAAGACGGATGTGTGACTGCGGGGAGCATGGAAACAGGAGCTATCAGATCTCAAGGTGGAGTGCGAGAATTTCAAGATATGGACGGGATGGCCTATGTCGGGATGTGTGGCTAGGAGTAGAAAGAGGAAAATACCAAGGGCTGAGGCCTGTGAATGCCATGTTGTTGTGTGGGAGCATTGTCTCGTGATGGAGTTGCTTGACACATGCGTATGGAAGCGGGCGAACGTTTGATATTGCCGTGGCGTGCCAGACTCGTGCGAAGTGATGCCCTTCACCCATATGGTGTTCGCCGTCGTGGCAACGCTACAGCTTCCCCTGATGATGATCGAGATGAACCTCGGAGAATATGATCAAGACACAAAGGAGTGTGCCCATGAATTTGTGTCCTCGATCCTTGGATCTTCATGATCGGGTCCAACATGCCTGTAGATAAGAATGCTTGCTTGCTATGTTTCCCGCTCACATGTCTGCAAATAACGTAGTTGCCTCATATCCCAGGACTGATCCATCACTTGACTACTTTTCACTCGCTCCTTCCACTCTCCCGCCTGTCTCTTTCAGGTTCCGGAAAGATCTCTCTCATCACCTGAGGAGCCTGGCAGGGCTCCGTGGTCTGGCGGGTGTTATCACCTCTTCCTGTTGGTCAGACTCGTTCATAAGGGTAGAAACAGCTCAGGAGTTTCGTAGGTCGCGATTCGATTCGCGGCTGAGCTTTTTGGTGATTCTTTGAGTTTCTTTTACTATGTTTTGCCTCTTTGCGCACCTCGTTTCCTTAGTTTCTGGCTTTTCGGATCATCCTCAGGGGCTTCCACATCCGAGCACGGCTTCGCAACGAATATCACAGAATACCTTAACCCCCCCTTGATGCGTTTTATAGCTTAGCACCACGAGACGTGCCACGGATGACATTTACAGAAATAATATTTGACCATGGAATCTAGAGGACGGGGCTTACGTAACATCGCATGAGATGATCGCAAACCAACTCTTGTCCGGCGCCTGGCGCCTGGCGCAAGTGAAGCATGACTGAACAATCGAAGGTCCATTCCATTCCACGTCAAGGAGGTTTTAAAAAAATGTTTATCTCCTCTCTTCCATCTTTTGACTTCGTCTCAGGTCAACGCTAGCAGCCTTTGATTCTCACCAGGCTCGCCATTCCTTCGATCCAACCTCACATAAACTGATGCCAACATACGATCCAGCTGGCCTCTAATGCCATATTGCAACACAAATGTCGAACGCCCACGAACAAGATTCCAGCACGGCACCCTGTCAACAGCAAAAGCTCTACTTCGCCTACGGCTCGAACCTCGGCACGACACAGATGCGAAATCGCTGCCCCGCCTCCACTCCCGTTGGCCTCGCCTTCCTCCCCGCCCCCTGGGAGTGGCTCATCAACGAGCGCGGCTACGCCAACGTGGTCAACCGTCAGTCGGAGGACGAGCGTCCCTCCGGCACTGGCGTCTACGGCGTGCTCTATCGCCTTCCGCCTGCCGACGAGGAGCTCCTGGATGGATACGAAGGTGTGCCGTTCGCGTACGAGAAGGTCATGTTGCCTGTTGTGGTCTTCCGACCTGGGAGAAGGGGGGAGGAGAAGGATGACCAGAGTGAGGGGTACGATGCGGAAGCGCTGGTTTACGTGGACTTTCGACGTGTTGGGAAGGCCGAGCCGCTTGAGGAGTATGTTGCGAGGATGAATCTGGGGATCAAAGAGGCGACCGAGACGTATGGGCTGCCACAGTGGTATGTCGAGAAGGTCATGCGGCAGTTCATCCCGGCGGTTGTTCCGACTAAAGAGCTTTCATGATGATGCTCGGTGACAGGTCTCAAGGGAGCTTGAGACCTTTGAGATTATCGCTGCAAGAGGAGACAACGTAGATGATGCCGGCTGTTAATTAAGGGGAAGAAGCTGGCTTCCTACCTGTTGTACTCCTTGTGCTGGGCGAGCTGTATCAATGTAACTGCATATCCATCCAGACAAGCTTTGAGGAAGCATGATGGTTCTGCAAGCAACCGTTTCTCAATGTAGCTAGGCACAGTGAGGAGGTGAGAACATGGCCACTTCTGCAATGACGAAGCTCCTTGGGCAGCCTCCAGACGCGGGGTTTCCAATACCATAACGATTGGAGGCTGCCGATGCTCATGCCTAGCTACCAATACAAAATTACTGTACCTAGAACATTCGAGGTATGCCAATAGAGAGTAGAAGAAAGCTCGGCGAAGACGCTGATAGCTCTTGGCCGTGGTCTGTCTGAATACCCGATGGACGGCCTGACGGGAGAGCTCAAGCTCATGCCACCCAACGTCACGACAGCTTGCCAGCAAGTATCCCTCGCACCGTAAAGAGTGAAGAGGTACATTCAGTCAGATAAAGTGACACGAGCAAAGAGGGGCAAAGGGGCGGCTTGGGCGCTTCCCACTCAGGCTCTGTGCCCCGCCCCAAAAAACCCATCGATGCCACTCGCGGTCGCACTCACACTCACACTTGGCCCCAGAACTGGCGAAAATACAGCAAACACCCTAAATACTACCCCTCCTTCCATACATCGTGCTACACTCCTCCTCCCCCCACTCACCACAACCTTCCTCGACCGAACCTTCGATCGAGTCTTCCCGAATAGCATCCCCCTCTTTTTCATCGAGTAGTTTTTGCCATCGAGAAATCAGTCACCATGGCGGAAAAGCAGGAGGCCGTTGGTGAGTAGCTCTTCTTGCACCTACCTGCTGTCAATGCCCGTTACCCCTCGGGTGGATGCGTCACGTCACCTCGACCTGCACCTGGTCGCCGTACCCCGCCATACGACAACACAGCTTCGAAATGCCACCACGCCACCCCCTGGCTCGCGCGACACGATGAATGTCTTGATCTCGTGCTGACACAGCTTGCAGACTACACGCTCAACAACCCCGATACCCTCACCAAGTACAAGACCGCTGCCCAGATCTCTGAGAAGGTTCTCGCCGAGGTCTCCAAGCTGATCGTGCCCGGCGCGAAGATTGTCGAGATCTGCCAGAAGGGTGATGCGCTGATCGAGGAGGAGCTGGCCAAGGTCTACCGCGGCAAGAAGGTCACCAAGGGTATGTTGCCCCTGACGTCTCATTTCCAAAGCCCCGCGCTGACCCTTCCATCTCAGGCTTCTCCCACCCCACGACTGTCTCGCCCGCCGCCTTCGTCACCCCCTACACTCCCCTGACCACCGATGAGTCTGAGGCTGCTGTTGAGATCAAGGCCGATGAGCCCATCAAGATTCAGCTCGGTGCACAGATTGACGGCTTCGGTTCCATCGTTTGCGACACTGTCATCGCTGGCGCCGAGGGCGAGATCACTGGCCGCAATGCCGATCTTGTTCTCGCCACGTACTACGCCAACGAGCTTCTCCTCCGCCTGATGCTCCCCCCCGGTACCCTCGGCTCTGAAGAGGAGAAGACTAAGGCTGCCTCCACCAAGGCGCCCACCCAGTCCAAGATCACGAGCCTCCTGGAGAAGGTTGTCAAGAGCTACGACTGCAACCTCGTCGAGTCCACCACCTCGTGGCTATTTGACCGCAACGAGATCGAGGGCACCAAGAAAATCGTTCTCGCGCCCGGCGAGGGCTCCAAGGGCGAGGGCGTCCCCGAGCTCGGCGAGGTCTGGGGTGTCGAGATGGGAGTCTCCCTGGGCTCCGGCAAGGTCAAGCAGTTCGAGAACCGCACCACTCTGCATCGCCGCACCCTCCAGACCTACGGCCTCAAGCGTCCCACGTCGCGCAAGATCCTCTCCGAGGTTGTGAAGAAGTTCGGCACTTTCCCCTTCAGCTTGCGTCAGCTTGAGGACGAGCGCGATGCCAAGACCGGTGTCGTCGAGTGCGTCCGCAGCAACGTCTTCCGCCAGTACGAGGTCGTTGGTGACAAGGACAGCTCGCCTGTTGGCCGCCTTCTGACCACCATTGGTATGCTTGCCACCGTGCTCACTGTGCTGCGAGGCCCATCATGCCACAAACGGAGTGCTGTGCTGACAATTTCATAGCGATCACCAAGAACGGTATCACCAAGCTGGGTGCCTCGCCTGCGCTTGACCTGAGCAAGTTCAAGACGGACAAGAAGATTGAGGACGAGGAGATCCTCAAGATCCTCGAGCAGCCCATTGCCAGAAATACCGGTAAGAACAAGAACAAGAACAAGAAGAAGAAGAAGCCCGCCAAGAAGGCCGCCGCCGCCGAGGAGAGCTCGGAGGAAGAGAGCGACGACGAGTAAGCTGGTGCGTCCGGAGTGGAGCAGCGATGGATGAAGGTCTCGTCGCGGGGCCTGTGAAGCCTACGGGGCTTGCGCAGGACCCACAAACTTGTTTTCGCGAAGAGTCCGACCTGCTGGCCTGGCTCACGATGTGGGACGACACGGTACGAAACAATCTGGTCGTTGGTGGCACCAGGTTGAGCTTCGAGATACCGATGCACGTGCAGTGTAGCCTGCTGCATCCTGTATACCTTGTTAGCTAGGTAGGTCTACGTGTTGGCAGCAGGAAGGCATCTCAAGTGCACGATGCAGCCCCGACAGGACATAAAAAAGAGACAAAAAAGACAGTTCATCGATCGCAAAGCGTCCTGGTCTTAGCCTCCAAAATTTGGTGAGTAGAGTCTTGGCATTAAAATGTTGAAAGGACTGCTTGCAGCGCATCCGTGAGGGATGACTCGCCGACCTGACGTCCAGTGGCGGCATATCTGGTGGTGTCTCTGCATCTCCGTCCCTCTCATTTCGGAGAGTAAATTCGGGTGAAATCGAGGAGGTTGGGGGGCGTGACGGGGGGCGGCAAGCAGTGCTTGCTCTGCTGCGCGTATTTAGCAGTCCGAGTGCTGATTCAGGGGCTACGGGATCGTGACGAGCTGTGAGCAAGATGAAGGTGAATGAGATGCAACAAAAGCAGGAACGGGATCGATCCCGAATTTACCCTCGCCTTCCGGAGCCCGTCCCATGCCGCAGGCCTGCAGGACAAAGCAGATGCAGACTCGGGTTGCCGTAGCAGTGCGAGTGCGGGACTGTCGTGGGCGGCCGGGCGATGCGATGACCCCTGGATTGTCAATGATGACCTGGGTTGGCCAGCGAAGGGCCCAGAAAAAATAAGGCTCGTCGGGGTGATAGGGGGAGTCACAACGCCGCTTCAGTCAAAGTAAAGTGGTGGCCAGGGGCAAAGCTTCCGATTGCCGACGGATGATGCAATCATTCGAGAGAGAGAAGGGAATCTGGAGGATGAGGCAACGATTCGGGTATCGATGGAGGTTTCCCTGCAACGGTTCTCGAGAAGGCTTGGATTGGACAGAGAAGCCTTGGGGGTTCTCGTGCACGGTCTGACAGCATCGTCAGGGGCTGGCTCATGGTTTGTCGATTTTACGAGGATGTATATGCTGTTTTTGGTGCTGTCATCTTGCTGGGCCAGTTGAAGAGGCCTAGCGCTTGATCAGGATGCCATGGAGCTTGAGCAGAGATGCCTTGCAGATGTAACCAGGAGATCGGATCAATGGGTGACATAAGGTGGCCACACGTTTGGTCAAGTGATGTGAGCAGGTGAGGCAGTGAAGGTCCTGCAGTGTCATCTTGGAAGCCTCCTGCCCGTCGCCTCCTGTCTGTCTGCCTTCCGGGCATGTCCTGCCTTGTCCTTCGGCGGGTGACTTCCAAGGCCACGAGCGTCCAGCGAGCATCCCAGCCTTGATGGCTTGCGCCCTATCGCTGGCTCCTTGGGCAGTGCTTGGGGCATGCCTTGTGGGCGGTTATGAGCTAAGACCCACCACCCCCAAACCGCCCACCCCCCAAACCGCCCACCAAACCACACCAAAAACAGCGATTTACAGGGGTTAGTATCTCCACCAATAATAGAGCTATATATCTAGAATTCTAGTATAGTATAGATTAGGCTTTAAGTATAGCGTTCTGAGAATCTCATAGTATCTGAGAGCTTATATAATAAGCTATAAGTATTTTAATAAGCTCTCTATTAAATTATATACTAACGTATATTAAAGATATAAGGATACTAGGCTAGAAAATTTAAAGCTTTATAAGTAGAATATATTACTCTAAAATTCTAAGAATATTATATCTTAATACTAGCTATAAATAATAAGGTTTAAGGTAGTTATTAAGGTAAATAGGTCCTTCTATAGTTAAGGTTACTAAGGGATATTAAAATCCTTATATATTAAAGACTATAAGATAAGATATAACTTTACTAATTAGAAGATAACCTCTTTATATACTTAAGATAGCTATAAAGCTTTTAAGTTTTCTTTTTAGTACTTATAAGGCTTATAGTAAATATTATTAGGTTTATTAGGAAAACGCTAGTTAAAAAGAAAACTCGTTTTACTAAAATTATATCTTACTCTAGAGGTATAGTATTCTACTAAAAATTAAATAGTATACTATTTATAGCCTAATCTATACTATAGTAGAATCTTAGATCTATAGCTCTATTATTAGTAGAGATACGAACCCCTGTAAATCGCTGTTTTTGGTGTGGTTTGGTGGGCGGTTTGGGGGTGGTGGGACTTAAGCAGACGCTGAGGGCGACCGAGACATCCCCCGAAGGGACCCCCATGTCCGCCCGCTGGAGCTTCCCTAGGTGGCTTGACTAAGGCACGGCCACGCCATTACGGAGCTTCTGCGCCTGAGAGATACAACTTCGACATCTCGCAGTCTTTCGACACCCTTTCCTTCCTCCCCCCCTGATCAACCGCGTCGTGAAAGGGGGATACGCGAAGCATTTCGAGTCGCTCGCCACCCCAGAGCATCAGAGAAGTAACCATTGCACTTTTTATCGATGCGAAACACGACACTAACGGCGCGCGCAGGTGTTTTTCCTCTGTATCTATCCGTCGCTGGAGACCGTGTGTCGAGGCCCCAGCCAGGGGGGGCGTAAAGGCGAAGCTCGAGTCGAGTCGAGGGGCGCGACGCAAGAAACCCGACCGCACCACCACCACGCGCACTGTCGCGACGACGACCAACAGAATCCTACCGTGTTGTTCTGCACCATACCGTCGCGATAGGAAAACGACAGAGAAGGAAGAAGGAGGTGGTTGTGGTGGAGGAAGAAGAAGGAGAGGAGGAGGACTTTGAGGAGGAGCTTCGCAAGATGGCCACGAGCACGCGAGCGACTAGGTCGCGGTTCTCGAGCCCGCTCCAGCTGCCGACCACCAACAACAGCTCTGGTCCTGGTCCGAGCCCTCTCGAGACCTCCAGAAGCTCGGCTAACGACGCGACATCCAAGACGTTCTTGCAGAAGTGGCTCGAACCCTCCGTCCAGAGCAAGCCAAGCTACGAGGATCACGGACTCGTGAGGTACGGCGTGACCGAGGGAATGGTGCCACTTGGCGAGATGCCGAAGTCTACGCCCGTCGTGAAGAAGAAGGAAGGGCAGCCGGTGCGAAGGATCATTTTGAAGAAGAGCACAGCACACCTACAGGCAGCCCAGGCGGCAGCCCAAGCCCAGGCGACACCTGCAGCACCGACGCCGACACCCCCGGCGACGGAGACGGAATTTGATCGAAGAGCTTCCTCCGATGCTGCCTTAGGAGATGCGGGATCGACAGCTGTCGACAGCGACGGTGTCAAGGCTGATGTGGCCGCCTCGGTCGTGCCAGCAACCAAGCAAGAGTCTGCCTCCGCACCAGACAGCGTGACGCCCGTTTCTCCCTCTCCGCAACCTCTCGACCAGGGAGCACCCGCACCTGCACCCGCAGAAAAACCCATGCGACGAGCACTTCCTACCAACGATTCGGAGGACGAGCACGATCACAAGAGTGTCAACTCGAGGACACTTGCTCAGCGCAATTCTCTGCACAGGCGGAGCTTCAACCGGGGCTCTACGGGCCGTCGCGCTTCCACCTCCCACCAACCCGCCACCATCTCTACCTCGACACCTGTTCCTGCCCAGGCCACAGCCTCCACTCTCACCCCTACCGCTGCTTCCGCCCCTGCGCCAGCTCCCACAACAGATAGCGCAGACGTTGTTCCTGAACAGACCGTGCCAGATCGGGAGCGCATCGAGAGGGTCATTGAGCACGCGGTTCACGAGGCTCTGGACCACTGCCGTTATCCCACGGCATGGGCTCTGCGCATGCTTTACGACGAAAAGTCATCCGATACGCATTTTCTCGCTCTCCTCGAGTCGATTTACTCTCAGACCGCCGACTCATCAGTCGTTGACGAGTTTGCGAAACTCGTCGAGGCTAAAAAACGGGAAGGCAACAAGGATAATCGAGCCTACGATCATTTTGAGCCACCTTCTCCGAATCCCAACAACCTGAGCGGTCACAAAAGGAAACGTGCGCCGTACGCGAAACTCATTTCCATCGACCTCACCAAGGCGAGGCATCCAAGCTCACCGTCACCGTCGCCTGCGCCTGAACCTGTACCTGCAGCCCCGTCACCAGTCGCTGAGGCACCTGCTCCTGAGCCCCAGACACCTGTGGTCGAGACGCCTTCAAGGAGGAAGCACAGGTCACGAAAACAACACACAGCCTCGCCATACATGATGAACCCATCCGGCGGCGATGGCAGTGCCCTTGTCACCCCGTCTCGAAGGCGTACTCGTCGGGATTCCGCCGGCAGCGATTCATCTGCTTTATCGGAGCTCTCGGGCTCGCCCTCTCTGCCGTCGCCCACGCCTGCAGCCACTCGCGACCGCGACGTGGAAGAGGCTGCGGTTCCCAGGGCGAATGACAAGATATTTTTCAATGAGCTGCGGCCTAGTCGGCAACGCAACGCCAAGACGGCAAAGAAGATTGTCATTGACGCGCCCGATCCGTCGGCCTTGTCATCCTCCGGCAGCCCTGCTCCTGCCGATGCCACCATGACCGATGTTCCCTCATCACCCCAGTTTGCTGACGCAGTTCCCGCTCGCAGGCCGGTCGGCAGGCCAGCTAAAGGCTCCAAGGCCACCCGAGCCGCAAAAGCGATTGCCAAGGCCGCTGCTCAAGTCAAGACGAACGAGGTCAGCGCTCTAGACGAAGCCAATACGGCCAGACGCAGAGAGGCGCGCCTTCAGAGCAATTTTGCCAGTGTCGAACCCCCGGAGGAGAGCTCTATCCGCAGTGGGACGCAGAGACAGAACAGTCCCAGCGTCAACACGACCAACGCGATCGATCCGCCCTTCTGGGAAGAGCTCGAGGCTCCCGTGTCTACGCCGGTCGCGGGGCTGCCGACCCGCAAGACGCGAAAGTCGGTCGCGGGAAACGCCAGCGCGCCAGGCACGCAGGCTAACGGAAGGACAACGCGATCCAACAAGAGGGTATTTGATGAGCTCGAGGCTTCCTCGCCGACAACACGGTCGTTTCCGCCTGACGTGGCGTCGAATGTGAACTCATCCAGAGCTGGAACCCCGGTCAGCACGCGGGCTGCCAAAAAGCAACGCACTGGCACCGGTCTGCGTGTCAAATCATCGTGAGTAGTATTCGCCCTTGCAGGGTGCCCGTCGCATCTTCAGAAAAAAGATGTGTACTCTCGTCGTGACCTCCCCCTAACACGGCTTCACTATCTCTAGGCCCAAGAAGAAAACGATCGGCACTGCAGCAGGTGTGCCTCGCCAGAGCGGAGAGGGACACCCGGCGTCGTCGTCCAACGGGGGTCACTTCAACTCTGTAAGTGTTTTTGCCTGAAGTCCTCTGCATTCCCTCATCATTACGCCTGGCCTACTCGTTGGTTGAGGGGGTTTTGAAGGAGGCTGGCTTGTCTTGCTCGATCCGGCACGGTGGCCCCCATTCTCCCCATTTCCCTCTCCTCACCAACGCCAGGCCAAGCCCCCCCTCGCCGTGCCAACGTGCCGCCTGCGCACAGAGTTTTAGCGAACAGCTCATCTCCCACTTTTATTTGTCGGCTCAGCATACGCCATCCCAGTCACCTGCTCAACTCACTTGCCCCCTTCCGCGGATCAGTTGGCTAATCTAATCCCTGGTGTCAGGATGACAACGACGATTACTGCTCGGCGTGCGGCGGAGTGGGTGAACTCGTCTGCTGCGAGCATTGCTCCCGGTCCTTCCATTTCGAGTGCGTCGATCTGCTCGTCGACGAGCCTCTTCCCGATGAATGGTTCTGTCAGCGGTGCATCGGAACGAGATTCCCAACCAGATCGTCTGATAAGAGGCCGGGCCACTTTGGTGCCCTTCTAACAGTGCTCGACAAGACCAATCCCGGGGCGTTTGAGCTACCGCAGCATATTCAAACGTACTTTGAAAACGTGCGAGCTGGTCCTCAGGGTGACTACGAGGAAGAAAATGCCGTAATACCCAAGGTTCCCAAGTATGTTGTGACACTCGTCTTCCAGCAGTAGGGCGGCAATCGTGTGCACGTCAGCTGATCGTTTCTTCACAGGAAAAGAGGTGGCTACGAAGAGGCGCCGGACTTCCACAAGGTCCGTGACGCAGATGGATCGCCAGTCTTGTGCCACAACTGCCAACAGGCGACAGCTAGCGATCGTTCCATCATCCCTTGCAGCGTCTGCGGCCTTCACTGGCATCTTGACTGCCTGGATCCGCCGCTGGCCATCCCGCCGGTCCTGCGTACCTGGGTCTGCCCTGCCCACAACGACGATCTGCTTTCGAAACTACCTAGCAGTCTCGCCCCTGCTCACAAGTATCGTAAGATTCGAGATGCCGCCGCCATCACCCCCGTCTACAGCCGTGGCATGAAGAATAACGGCTTCATCGAAATCATCAACGAGGAGCCCGAAAACGACAGCGGATGGAACGACGTCAGCTCGTTCGGTCGTGTCTACCGCCTTCCCGAGAACGGCATCGTCTTGGACTTTGTCTCTCAGTATGTTGAATGCAGCTTGGCCATGAATACACTGAAGCTAACCGATCAGGGTTTTACGTCAGAAGCGCGATGACCCAGTGCCTCTCAGCGAATCGCAAGATGCTCTGGTAGAGTCGCGTCCCCCTGTCGGCAAATCGTCGATCATGGAACATCAAGCAGCGCTCAACTTGGCTCAGCTGCATGAATCCAACAGTGATGGTATTTCGCAGCTCACCGAAGCTCTTCTGGTACGTTTCAACGTGGCCAAACTGGGTATATCTCATTGCTAATGAGCAAACAGGATCATGCCGACCCTGCTGTTCTGTCGCTTATAGCCCGCGGCGATGCGACGAATCTTGCCAGCGGCAACCTGGAGCAGCGGGACCAGCAGAGCCTCCAGGCCATGCTTGCGCAGTGCAAGGCCATGGAAGCACGCATCAATGCTGCCCTAGCGGCCAGCAACCCGACGACTGAAGAGGCTGATGCTCTCTCCGCCAAGAATGAATCGGCGGAAGTTGATCTTCCAACGCCTGCCACGACAGCCCCGGATAACCTTGAGTCGACTACCGGCAGATCTTACCAAGGCGAGGACAGCATTATGGACGTTGATTGAACTATGACATCCTTTCCGATCATTCGATACCCATTTCTGTCTGAGTATAACGTGAGACATTGTCTCCCAACTTGAGACGGCGACGAAGAGCGACTGGCGATGAAGAGCGACTCGGCCTTTCCCATTTCTTTCTCGGCTCTCATTTCCTAATTCTCGAGTAAATTGATTCCCCCCTACATTGGCGGAACGCCCGGCGTTAAGAGGAGCATGCGTCTCTGCTGCCTCCATCCCCCGCGATCACCCTGCCACCCATGTTTGCCACCGGAAGGCGGCATGATTGACGGAGACAGCGGGCTCGGGGGCATGCGAGGCTTCGGCATTTGGTTTTCTTTTCTTTGAAGCCCTGGCACATGGTCGGTCGCCAGGTGGCAGGGTAGGGGAGCGGTGCATTAGGCTGCACCGGACGCGCGTGGATTTTCTTCTGGCACTGAGGCTCTTGGTCTTTGATCCTCTCGGGCCGGGCTGGGTGCGAGGCCACATCTGTTTCGCTCGAGGGTGACGAGGCGTGGCCGGGGTCTAGGGGCCTGGGGGGCATGTAGAGGCAAAAGGGTACACCGGTGAGCGCGACGACGCGCGATGTTTCCCGGTAGGCTAGAGAACGTGTTGTATCATAATTGCTAAGAATACCATTCGTTAAGATGGCGTGCTGCGAGCTATGTTCGGGCGGGAGTGATGAGCTGACAATTGTGTTGCACTGTGAGTCTACGGCGATCGGTGTGGTCTGTTCGGCCAACTTTGCCGGTTCTCACCAGGCCGTGCGAGCAGTGGCATGGCCACGGCAGGTCATGGCCACGGCAGGTCATGGCCACGGCAGGTCATGGCCACGGCAGGTCATGGCCACGGCAGGTCATGGCCACGGCTGGTCATATCGCGAGCACGGGAAAGGGGCCACTATGCCAGGCCTTACCCTCGAGGGAACCCAACAATCTATGAGACGGGAAGACGTATCCTGACGCTGAGCCTGGCCGCTTCAAGCTGGTGGAGGGCATAATCATCTGGCGGTGAGCTACTTGTCATATGCGGTCGGCATGGCCATGAATGGAGGCTTTCATCGGCATGCTCTCTGGGTGCCGCGAAGCACTCTCAGAGCACATGGCATGGACGAACACTCATCTAACCTCCAGCCGACTTGTCGAGGATTGACTCTGGTATACACCATCTAATACATATCTTTCGATTCCAAACCCAGATCTTAACCCCTCCCTCCATACAGAGAGAAGCCTTGAAAAAGAATTAGAAAGAACGCCCAGCCCCCCTATCCGTAAGCTCCCGCTCCTCCTCACGCCTCCCCAACGGCAGATGCCCCCTCCTCCTAGCCACAGCCAGCTTCAACATGGCATACACCCCCGGCATCTCCGACCCCGGCCCGCTCATGACGGCGGCAGGATGCACGACGTTATACACCGCGACAGCCAACGCCATGGGCACAGCCTCAAGGACGTAAAAGTACGCCTCTTTCGCGATGAGCGGGTTGTCCAGCCCGTGACCTGACGAGAACTCGACGAGTCGGTAGATGATGCGCGCCGTTATCATGGCGAGGGAGAAGTACAGCGCGCATAGTAGGGGACGCCATGATCCGGGCGACTTGCCGTCCAGTCTGGAGGCGGCGCGGCGCATGTCGCGGTGAAAGAGCAGCGCGAGGCCGAGGAAGAGGAGGATGAAGAACTCCTGCAGGGCGATGCCGCCCATGTAGACGTGAATAGCGCGCATCTGGTCCGCGGGCGGGGCATTGGGGCCGGCCATGGAGCCGCCGGCCAGCTGGACGGCAAAGGAGACGATGTCGAGAGCTACGAAGAGGGCGGCGAGGGCGGGGGCCGGGAGGCCGATGAGGGAGCGAGAGGGGTGGAAATAGTGAATCATGCGGCCGAGGGTCATGTAGGCGAAGGCATTGACCCCTTTTTTTCACGGCACATTAGGCTTGCCACGGATTGATCAGGGGGGCTTGAAGGCTTACAGATTGGGGCTAGCAGGATAAAGATCTGGAAGACGAGGTAGATGCCGCTAGACTGCTGATGTTTTGTGCTGATGGTGCGGAAGAGCAATGCCAGAGTTTCCCAGATGCTCGCCATGATGATAACCCAGCACCATGCCTGTCCTGTTAGACTCTGGTTCTGCCGTGGAGCTAGCTCATGAGAGACGTACGTACCTTCTTGTGCTTGACGGCCTGCCAGATGTGGATCGCGGTCAGGCTTGCGAACAGGGCTGCAAAGGCGACGGCGGCCGCAAAGCTGGGATAGTAGTTCCAGAAGGTGCCGCACTCGCCCGGCGGAATGTGGCCGTTGGGATCTGGCTTGGCGGTTGTGATGCAGGTTGGGATGGCTATGTCGATGGTTTTGGCGGGAATGGTGACGTGATCGTCTGTCGCGCCGGGAATTGTGATGTGTTTTGTGGTCGTAAAGTATCCTGTTGGCGTGGGCGACGTCGTTGAATGTGATGTTGTATCTCGTCGTCTCTTGAGTGATTGTGAAGGAGTTGGCGCAGGCAAGGAACCCGAAGGCAGGGCGACAGCTGTAGTGGCAGCGACCAGCAGGAGGACGGCAGAAAAGCGCATGGTGGTGATGATGTTCGTGGTCAAGGGAATGAAGAAAAGTAGGATAAAGAATGAAGTCCGTGACAGTCGAGATCAAGAATTCCATCCTGAGATCAGGTCAACAGCTATATATCAATTGAACGTGTTGCGAATCCGTGTAAGTCGATGGCTTTTCCTGGTGCCTGGTCGTTCACAGCCCCGGTCGGACGCTGCCTCGACTTCAAGTTGCGAGCCGACCAATCGCGTAACATGACGCATGAAAGGCTGGTCCGGTCCACCCCTTCATTCGAGTCCTTCGACTATCGACTGCGGTCATCGAGTTGGCATTTTTCATCTTTCCATTCTGCCTCACCTAGGCCGTTATTGAGTACCATTCATCCTGCACCGTAATCGACTCTCCTGGTTTTCTCATCAGGTACGCAACTTTGTGTCGTAAGATGGCACTGCCGTCTTCGCCCGTCACCGTTTGCTCCTCATTCAACTTGACTGAGTCTTGGATCCGCCGCTCTTCTGGCGGCAGGGCATCGTCGTCAGCAAAGTTCTCAATGTTCTCATCCAGGCTCGGTAGCAACCCGTGTTCCACCTCAATGATTCGTTTCCCAGACGCGAGCATCGTCCTATTGTCCCAAAGACTCTCCCTTCCAGAAGCCAGTGTCTCCATCAAGCCCAGCGCTTCAACCCGCAGCTTCAGAGATCGACATTTTATGACGACAAATGCCAACAGCGGCCCAAAGCCCATCTCAAATGTAAATTTTGGTTTCACGTGCGCATCGCGTGACGTCCGTCTCAGACACTCGGCTTGCCGTGCGAGTTCTGTGATGGCGCGGAACTTGTCGAGGTGAAGGTCATAGACCATCTCGCCTCGCGAAAGGCACGTGTCTATCCAGATCTTGGCCACGAGCCACTTCATCTCGAGCAGGAGCTCGACCATCTGCGTCCGCACGCACTCACGGTCGCACCGCGGCGTCTGTTTCTGATACGTGCGGAATGCCGTCGCCCAATTGTCAAGCGCCGAGTCAAAATCGACTCGCTCCTGCAAGGTCGCTACGTCGGGCTCCTCGCTCGTCCATATCCCCAGTCGGTACTCGTCTGCTGACCGAACGAAGCGGATCGTCTGCACTATGAGCGGATCAAGAGCCGACTGAGCCTCGGCGACAGTGCGGAATGGTGCATGCTCGAGAGATTTCGCGGCCGTCACTGCTGGAAACGTCTCGGGTCGGGCGCCGAAAAAGAAGGGGAAGATACCCATACGAGAAAAAGCAGGTTCTAGATGATCGCGAACGACGCTCGAGCCGAGGCGGGCTCCGTTCATGATGTTGATGCCATGGCGGCAGTGATTGATGGCACCCTGAAACTCACCACGCAACATGTCGATGCAGGTGAATAGAATGCAGACCAGCAGCACCGTCTCCCGGCTTTTCGTGCTCCTCAACTGGCGGATGGACTCATTGTAGTGCTTCACAGCAAAGGCATTCTTCTCCGCCAAATGACAGTCTGCAGTGCCCAGATTGAAATGCTCGTACAGCGAGCTAATGGCAAGCACAGCATGCCTGGCGGCCTGCTCTTGGTGGGCGACTTGGGCAACGAGGTGCGTCCAGAAGAAGGCGTTCAGCGGCCCGGCAAGGACGGGGGCTACGACGTTACGGAAGAAGCTGAAGGCTCGGAGTTCAGCATCTGCAGCGGGCTGGGTCGTCGTAGGCCCGACGTGAAGCAGCCGAGGCCAGGAGTAGATGTCATTGGCGGGCGCGGCGTAGCCATCGCATGTCCTGCCTGTGGTAAGGCAACGTCTACAAGAGGGACGTGCCTCGTCGCACTTGACTCGACGGATCCTGAGTTGGTCAGAGTCTTCGCTCTGTCTGTCTGTATAAGAGGCGACAGGGGATCTTACTTGCAGGTAATACAACCTGTCTTCACTCTGGAGAAGCCATTTCGGGTCATGGTGTGGAGGGAGACGGGCCAACAAGAAGCGAGGTGACCTATGAGGAAACGCAATGTGCGAGACGAGGCAACTGACAGTCGGAGCTCAAGGGATGAACGCCTCAAGTAATGGTGTGAAGAAGAACAAAGACATGGTTTCGAGAAAACCACGCCATGGCGCCGAAGTTGGCAGAGAGATGGATGGATGGTTAGGCAGACGGCAAAGGGGAGGAGAGGAGAGCAGCAGCAGCACTGGGGCAAAGAAGCTTGAGGTTCGACATCGAAGTGGGCCTACACCTACAGGGCTGATGAGTCTCGGACCCACCAGCGGGGCATTTGCGAGCCGACCAATTGAGGGCTGCTATTTCCTCGACCCACCCGGAGAAACGCTCAGTGTGAGCTCAGGGGTAATGTCCGTCTTCTCTTGCTCCTCTCCGACAATCCAACATGGCATGGCCCTCAGCAGGCATTCAGCAGGCCTTCAGCAGTAGCCACAGCGGAATCAAGGGCTCGAAAAAAAGTGTTGGAGTTTCCAGATACACACAAACGCAAATGAGCCTGGAATGAAGCTAACGAGAATCAGACAGCCGGCCCGGCCTTCGATGCGTTGTTCGATGGTTGACACACTACCTCACAGCCTTGTGCAAATCGCTGGGGTTAGGACCAAAACACCCAGAGCCTGATGCCAGTACCATGGTAACAATCCGTTTGCACTTGTGCACTTTCGCTGAGAGGGTGTCATACGTGTCAAATTTGCAAACCTTGGAAGGCAACCTCCAGCGGAAGCTTGTTCGCTTAATCTCCCCCTCGGTCTTCAGCGCACCTACGTACTGCATTCACGAGGCTACTGCCATTTTTCAAATGTGCTTCTTCGTCAGCCAGGCAGTCAGGCAATTGCACTTCTCAGCTCCAGCCTGGCACTGAATATCATTCGGGCGCTCACAACACCTTGTGCACGTGAACCTGCAAAGCGGCCCAATTCGAGCCTGGCTTGAAGCAGGGCCACGTCTCGCCCTGCTTCCAAAAAGTGATACGCAGCACTTCAGTACGGTGCATGGTGACGGCGCGCGAACCACGCCGCTGTGAAACGTCAAAGTGCAAGTAGTCGACGAAAGAGAAGTTATAAATCTGGAAAAAGGCTGGGATGGCAAGGTTGGCAACACGAGAGATCACTTGTCACTCCAACAAGACATTGTCTGCCCCTCTTATATCCCCAATCTGACGCGACTTGCTTTGGCGAAGGGTCATGTCAGGGCACGGGAGACGCAACAAATTCAGCCGCAAGAATGATGAGGACGACGGTTATCGTGACATAGAAGTGAGCAGCAGTAGCCGCAGCCGCCGGAAGGACAACATCGACATACAGGCCGGCGGCCGCCGAGACTACCGCTCCAGCAACCGTCACTATACCTCGAACAGTCACCAGTACCAGTCCAACGACCGACACATGGACTCGCATGACAAACACTACAGCTCCAACGACCGCCACTACCACAAGCATCAGCACATTTATCGTACGTCTAACTCACCCGGCCCCTCCCCCGCCCCCGTTGCCATCACACACTGCAAGGCCCGATGATCTCTAACACCTCCCTGTGACCAGACTACGGCGGCCAGTCCTCCAAGACGCCCGCCTCTCACAAGATTGAGAAACTCTTAGACGACATAGCTCAACACACACAGGACAGCAACGACAAGCGAAACGAGCTCGAGACCCTGCGCCAGGAATCCGAGGACGCCGCCAAAAGAGAGAGAAAGAGACAGAAGAGCATCAGCGAGGTCGAGTCCTACATCAGCCACGAGGATGCTCACTGCGTGCGGCAGAAGGCCAGCATCAGGCTCCTCAAGCCAATGGCGGACGAGGAGGCCGGGCAGGTCTGGTGGCCCAAGGCAAAGGACCGGGCCTGGTACTATTCGGAGATCTTGAACGAGCCGGTGATCGAGGAGGCGGGCTCCGCCGTGGATGCCGCGCCTGTTGCCCTTGAAACATTGAAGTACGGCCAGGAGCAGACGGGGGTCCAGGAGCAGATAGAGTTCCATGCGCCTTGATCGGCTCTGCCGGGGGTTTTGCATTCTTCTCTGTCGTTCATAGTGGGCTTTGGACTTCCAACAGTTGATAGTTTAGGGTTTTGCCGTGACATGGACCCGAGAACACATACGATCATGTTTCATATTAATATTGAGCACAGCATGATTATGACGGAAGACTTCAGGCACTGCGGATAGGAGGCTGTTGAGTAGGATGCCCAACAAGCTTGTCGAATTTCGTCGTTCCCAAGATGCCTGCCGAAACGGGTCGCTGGCAACCCAAAACGATCATGATCTCGCTTTACTTGACTGCTGTTCCCTGACCATCTTAGGTCAGACAAGCTGAAGGACCAAATGGCCAAAGCCTCTCTCGTAGACGTATTGGGTTGCCCTCTCTCTACATCAACAAAGCGCAACGCCCTACAGTGGCCCAATACGTGCAGAACTCGGACGAGTCCACTTCATACGGCACATCCAACACGCAAGAGATCGACAGCCAGGCAGCGAACGAAACATCGAAAAATATTCTTCTACAAGAAATGCAAACTAAGCAGGCGTGGCTATCAACATAATGTAATGCTGTCCCCTCACAGAGGTTCGTTCGTCTTGGTTTCATGTCTCTCCCACGCGTTTTCCTGTCCCACGCACAAGCTTGACCACAACCGATCCGTCCGCACCCGCGGAGCGCTTTTCACCCCCTTTTTGCTTCATAAAAGGGGGGGAACAGTCCGCCCCGCGACAGCGCCCTATATACACCACGCGTCGCGGGGACGGACAGACGGGCCAAAGACGAGAGAGAGCCAAAACACGAGCCAAACGCCCCATCCTGCGACCGGTAGGGGATGACTTGTTTCGAGCAAAAAAAAAAAAGGATTGCTTCAAGCAAAAACACACGATAAACTCTCACATTTGTCTCAAAGATTCCTGCAACGCCGGTGTGCCGAATAATTTCCCCTTCCCCAGAGTTCTTTCCCTCGTTGTTGCATGCTGGACGCGAAACGCTGTCCCCAGGCAGTGAGTGTTACTCTGTTTGGGGACCTGGAAGAAACGCGGGGGCTATCAGATCATCTCTGGAGAGGGGAAGACGTTAGCTTTTGGCTGCCTTTCGTTTCTATTGTGTACGCCTGGGATGGGAATGGCCTACCCGACCACGTCTGCCATTGATCTGCTCCTGCTGCATGTATCCCATGTTCTGCATGCCATTCATGTTCTGCATGCCGCCCATGTTTCCATTGTAGCCGTAGCCACCCGGCATGCCCATGTTCATACCGTAGCCGGGGGCTCCGTAACCTTGCGAGGGGCCCATACCGGGGGGGATCTGAGTCGCTGCTGGTTGAATCGGGCTGCCGTTGGACATGTTCTGGTTCCTGTAGTGGTCCATGGATGGGCTGGGACTAAAGCCGGCCTGCATGGGAGGGAAGAAGTTGGCGGGCGTACCACGCTGAAGCATGTTCTGCTGGTACTGCATCTGCTGCAGGTTGGCCGGGGTTGGGGGCATCTGGTTGGCGGGGTTGAACATGGCGGGGTTTTGAGCTCCGTAGGCAGGGAAGGGGGCCATGCTCGCGTCGGATGCGTCGTTCCGCTGGCCACTAAAGCCTGCATCGTAGTTGGGGGCAGATACAGGGTTCATCGGGTTATAGAACTGCTTGCTGCCGGGAGGCGCCTGCTGGTGACCGTTGATGTTTGCTTGACGAGACGAGGGGCGCTGGCGTTGCTCGTTGCTGTGGTCGCGAGGGCCGCCACCAGCCGAGTTGCGGGTTGACAGGCCGACCTCGTCCATGAGGCGCTTGTAGCCCTGACCCGGCTGCGCCTTGATGCGGATCAAGACATTCTTGACATTCTCCACTACCTGGCTGCGAATGGTCTCATCGAAGAAGGGCGTGGTGAGCACCTTGAAAATGAGGGTGGCGCCACAAGCGTGGTCGCTGAGTATGGCCTCTAGGACGTGGTCCTTGGGTGTGAAGAACAGGGCCTTAAGGATCGTGTCACGGGCTTCGGGCTCCGCCTTCTGGTTGATGACCTTGAGAACTGTGAGGTAGGCGACCTTATGAGTGCAGAGGTGCACCAAGTAGGGGACGAGTTGCGGCGAGAGGACAGTGCGACGCTGGGGGAAGGTGCATGTGTCGAGGAACCAAGTCAAAAGCAGAGCGCCATTGGCGTTCGTTGCCAGCTGCACGCTGTGCAGGGCGATGACAGCAGCGAGCATTCTCTGCTGGTCCTTGGTGGAGTGATGACTCTCGAGGCAGGCCCTCATGGCGCGAGCACCGTAGCGGCCTTGAGCGACATCCCACAACCTGCTGACCATGGTCTCGAAGATGAAGTCGTTGTACGGAGCGCCAAACTTCAGGCAGCCCTGCAAGACGTAGTTGCCGTACTGGTCTAGGAAAAGACCGATAGTGTAGGGGCGCAGATGCTCCACGATCAGCATCATCTGCTGAGGCGTCTTGCAAACATCAATGATCTTCTGAGCCGCCCAGGTACCGTTCTTGTGAACACCAATCTCAGCCATGCGAGGCGCGATCTCGGCCAGCATGGCGTCGCGCAGCTCGTCCGAGCAGTGCTCAAATAGCTTCTGAACGACTGTGTTGCCGAGATAGTCCGACGAGAGCTCGGCAATCTCCGGGAGCATGTCAACGGCGATGTTCTCAATCTCCGACTTCGACAGGCTCTGGTTGTCGATCCTCTTGCGGATGTCGCGTAGCTTGGGTGCATCGTGGATTCGCGAGTGAGCGGGCTCACGGATGGCAGGGATTTCTTCAACGAACGAGTCGAACTGCACAGCGACCTGCAGGCTGCTTGAAATCCTGTAAACGTCCTCCTCCGAGGCCGAGAACTGACTGACGATCTGGAGGATATCGGCGATTGAGTCTTGCAGGGACGGGGCGTTGGGGGGTGTGTTGGCGGAGCGAGTTGGCACTGCGGAACCGTCCGTCAAATTCGAGCCTGCGCCAGCTCCACCCTGGCTGTTCTCCTGTCCCTTCGCGAAGGGGTCAGGGCTAGGAGAGGGGAAAACACCATCGTGGCCGGGGGTGTTGGAAGCAGACGGAGGCTTGGCGAAGTTGATGCGGATGGGGCCGGCGCCGGGGAAGATCTCTTTGCCATTCATGCTTGCCTTAGCTGTGATAGCGCTCTCAAGTCGCTCAAAGTTGACGAAACCGCAGTTCTTGTGGGTGAGAACACGTGCAGACAAGATCGGGCCGTACGACTTGAACATCTCGGTCAGCGTCGACGTGGTGGTCGACGTGGGGATGCTACCCAGCCACAGGGCGCTGGTAGGACCCTCAAGACCCTGATCCTCCGCATTCAGGAGACCGGCATTTCGGCTGTTGGACCGTCCCAGGTTCATAGCAGCGACGGCCTGCGGCAGCTCATCGTAGTCCTTCTCGTCAGGGAGGCGAAGTTCCGCCGAAGACAGCGACGGAGGTCCACCACCATTGCTGGGGAGGTAAGTGCGCATCAGTCGAGAGCCAGGAGTGTCCAGGACGCCGGCGGTTCGCGCGCGAGGACGGCTAGCTTGGTTCACGAATGCCTGGACCGCCATGTTGTGGCTGTGAATAGCAGCGTTGGTGGCAGCGAGCTGATCCTGCAGCTGGGCTGCGTACTGACTCTCGAGGAACATGCCATCCATGTCGTCGTAATCATCCTCCTCGTCTGCATATTTGTCCTTGTTGTTCACGGAGTAGGACCGGAAGCGGCTAGCCTTCGACAAATCGTTGTAGTTGGCAGGAAGATACGGCGTTGCAAGCTGGGCACGGGGTGGCTGCGGCGTCTCGGCGAGGCCCAGGTAGTCGAGAGTCCTCATATGGACATCGTTCTCACCCGCTCCCTCTCTCGAAAACTGAGACTGAGCGGGAGAACTCGGGCCATTGGAACCAATGCTTGCGATACTCGCCAGAGTCGAACCACGCTCGCGACCAACGCCGGCCGGATTCCAACTGCTGAAGATGGAAGGGCCAAAGGGAGAGCTCGTGCCGGGTACATGAGCGAACGGGCTCCTCTGAGGCATGGAGCCCGCACGAAGACGCGAAAGCAGCGCAGAGCTGCTGGAGGATTGCTCGTTTCCATCGAGGCCTGGTGAAGGCGACTTCAGCGGGGTGTGGGAGGGCGTGGCTCGGTTGGACCTCGACAAGCCAGGCGGGAGGTTCGGGCCACCAGGCGAGAAACGGGAAGGAACAGTGCCAGCTCGGGCTCGGCGAGCTTGGGGCAAGCTGTCGGGGGTGGGAAGGGGAGGAGCAAAGTCGGGGAAGCCATCGGTGGGCGACTCAGGAATGTTCTCGCGGAGGGGCGTCGAGTTGCCGCTGGTGGGGGGTCCGCCCCAAGGGTTGAGGGGGATCCCGGGAATGCCTTCTTGCGCCTGAATCTCTCTAGCTCTGTGAATCGAAAGGTTAGCATATGGCGCGGACGACACGTTTCCTGTTGCCAAGGAAGCCACGAAAGGAGTGAAGGGCCAACAAACCTTTTGGAGAATAACCTGCTGGAGCCTTGCATATCGTGCGATGGAGAGCCAGTCCCTGATCGCGAGTTGGATGCCATCTTGCCAGGAGGGTTCAGGCCCGGGGGGAGGCCAAAGGAGGAGCGGACGCCGGACGCGAGGGCAGAATCAGCGGGTGATGTGGATGAGGGGGAGGTCGAACGAGTCTGAGATGCCGACTGTGGCGGGTACCCGATGGGCAATTGATCGGATCTCGGAGTTGACATTATCAATTACTGTTTACCGGCAAGGGTCATCAGATGATATTTTTCTTTTCTTTCTCTCTGGTGACACGAAATGCGCCGTGGCGATGGTGATCTGTTGCTGGGTGATTCGAGAAAGGGGTAAAAGCTTGAATGGAAGACCGAGCTGGCGCGAGGTACTCGAGATTCTCAAGTTGGCACAAGGGAATCAATACCGGCAGGGAAAGGTATTGTGTCTACGTCGGGTTACGTAGGCAGGACAGAGTGCCAAGGGTGTCGAAGCCGGGGAAAGTGGGCTTGTGGACGGGACCTCGTGTCGTTTGTGAAGGAGCGTAGGTCGAAAAAGGTGGGCTTCGGTGCGAAGCTGTATGTTACGTGAGGTATTACAAGGGAAACCTTTATCGGAAGACCTTCGAATGCAGGCGAATCGATGGATCGGGTGGACAAGACAACGGTGTCGTTCTATTTCTTCGGACAGTCAAGGAATGTCGGGACGTAAGCCGTTCAACGGTGAGTGTGCGGCGTAGATTTGTCTGTCTGCAGGCAGGCAGGCTTGCTGGCTGGCTGGCTGTGTGGATGGACGCTCGATGGATTGACGAGTTGGCGTCGAAATGCAAAGATGGAATCGAGGTCGAGGTTGAGGTCGTCGCGGCAGCGCTCAGCGAGATGATCCGGATGCCTTGGTTGCTGCCCTGTTTTTTTTTTGTTCTGGGACTGGATACCGGAGACACCTGGGACAGGCGACTGGGGGCACAGATCCGATGGGGCAAGTAGCGCGACCGGGACCAGGCAGAAGCAGGTCGTGTCGGATTCGAAGTCAATTCGTCCTTCCTCCCTGGATCGTCTGTGAGCGAACAAGGAGAGAGAGGGGGGGGAAGAAACACAAAAAAATGTAAAAGTGTCAATATACAGACGGCATTAGTAGGAGGTGATGCGCCTGGAGAAAAGGAAGAGGGTTGGAAGGGGAAGATGGGAGGAGGTTTGCGACTTGGACGTGGACTTGCCTTGGGCTTGGGACCGTGTGGATGGGATGAGGGGGTGGATCCCCTGTGCGAGCACTGTGCTTTGCGTTGCCTCTACAGTGAGAGGGTTGAGAGCACTGGGGCGACGAGAGGCCACGGTCTTCTGTACGGCGTTGATGATGAGCCGACAGTGGCCCATCTGAACAGTCCTCACAGTGCCCATTTGACCGTGCGAAGATCGTCAGGGGGAGGTGCCCTGGCCGCTGTCCACACCGGCACAACACAGCACCTTGCGCACGCTGCAGCTGCCCAGGTGCCCTCGCGCCACCTCAGGTAAGTCATCACAGCTTGAAACAAACTGCACCGACTTGAATCTAGTCGTGAGCTTGGCACATGGCTATCTTAGGAACACACTTTAATCGATAGGTATACCTAAATAGTCCACATTCAATTCATTAAGCCTTGATGATGTTGCAGAGCAGAAGTGAGCACATTACCTCGGCCACAGAGCCCTAGATAGAAATGGTCCATCTTGACTTGCAAGTTTGCTAGGTACACATTGACTGAAAAGACGAAACCCTAGCTGTCGTGGTACAGCTCAATCCAACAGCCCAAGCAAAGCTATGACCTTGTCCCATCCGCGGCCTTGAGCCAAGGCGGCAAGCATTCCTGTATAATCAACTGAAGCGAACAATCGCTTCTTTGCCACACATCAATCAGCCTCTATCATCGACTTGTTCATCCGACTCCAATCGGTTCATTCTCCAGCCCTCACGCACACACCTTGCATTCCAACCTTTGTCCTTCCCCCGAGACCCCAAACGAGTCAAGCATACCCCTATTCAATGCTTGCGCAAGCCAAGTACGTCGTCCATGCCACACCTTTAGCTCCTATTCGTGGGCTGGGTTGCAGCAGGTAAATTGACAGCCGCGCTTGAAACCCACTCGACCGTCTTGCAACCAGGCACCCACCTCTGCTCTGCCCACCCTGTCCGTCCCTGGCCCTGGGACTGGATCGACACCACACACGATCAGATCAAGGGGAGACAAGGCAAGGCAAGTCTGCCAGGTTCAGGTTGTCAAGGTTGTCAAGTCACCCACCACACCGCACGCGTGCAGGCACAGGGTGGGCAGCGGGAGGATCTGCCGGGTGACACTGGCCCCTTTTTACGTCTCCCCTCGCTTCGCCTTGTAGCCTCATCATTAAGCCACAAGGTCCAAACTGCCGTTCATCAAGCAAATACCGCAGCAGACAGCGCCAAAAAAGCAAACAAGGGCAAACGCCGCCAGTCTGTGCGAACTAAAAGGCAAAGGGATGGAGAGGGAAATACAAAGAAAGAAAAGAAAGCAAAGAGCCCCTGAACTGCCTTGTGTTTCCCAACCCCATTGGCCGCCTCTGCCGCAAAACCACCAGGCCAAGCCCCCGCATCGCGCAGCAGCCCGCCCCCCCCCCTTCTCCCCAATCATGGCGTAGGATGACCGCTTGTCAGAGACTTTGTCCCAAAAAAACCTGAAACATCACTGTAGGTCGTCTGTTGACCCCCCCCCCCCCTGATGCGCTGTACCCACAATCGTAGTGGCTTGACCGTCCTCTGTGGGCCCCAACCCCATTCACTGCACATACATAGGTACTCTGATGTTGCTGACTAGGTTGGCGGAGGAGGGCCTGCTGTCGCAGTGTTCGGAAGATGACATGTTGATGAATCCTTATTGACATACTGCTTTGGTCGACAGGTGTTCTCTTTCGGGATGCTAGTGTCACCGTTGGATCTTCTTAGCCGTACCCAAGTCCTTAGCAAGGGGGTCCGAGCTCGTATGGCACGAACGCCTCAAGTTGACCTTCCATGTCATGTCCAACCACCATCCCCATCAATGCCTTGGTCCCCTTGCTAACTCGTCGTCAATGCTCGAGATGCCGTGCGAAACTTAAACAGAGAGACAAGCCTTCGAGAGTTGAACAGCTTTAATCCCGAGTCTAGAGGCAAACCTCGGTGATTGTTCAGAAAGACATATTCCATCGCTCTTTGGACAGCAGGCGGCTGTTAGTTGACCCATCCCTACCAGCAACGGCGCGCGCCGCCGTCACGCGATGACTCGGGACGGCCCCGACCCCGAGTCAGGCACCATGAGAGTCGGCGATGGCCAGACCTTGGAGGCGTTGACCCGGCCCTCACTGGATGATCACACTGACACTCTCAGACAATAGCGCATTGAACATTTCACCACACGTCAAAGTCAAAAAAGGTGCGAAAATGTAACGTTTCATTTGTATCTACATGAATGCTTTGCAACCGCTTTTCAGTTCCCAACGCCTCGTAATTCATCATCGTTTAAACAGTCTTCATCTTCATGTGCCACTTAGTTGTAGAGGTCCTCATCCTTGGTGACCTCGTCAACAACATCCTCCATATCCTCGTCGTCATCCTCCGACGGAAGCTCACTGTCTTGGTGGTTTGGCAGCACCACAATCTTGTCATTGATCAGCTCAACCCTGGCGTTCTCGCCGTCGCGGATCTGACCCCGCAGGATAAGAATCGCAAGCCGGTTGAGCACCTCCTTCTCAATAAGGCGCGACAGTGGCCGCGCGCCGTAGGCGGGAGAGTAGCCCGCGCTGCCAAGGTAGTCCTTGGCCTCCTCGGACACGTCGATGAAGACCTTGCGATCGTTGTCGGCAAGGCGTTTCTGGATCTCGCCGATGCGAATGTCGACGATGTTTCGGATCTCGCGCCGTGTGAGACGGTTGAAGATAACGGTTGAGTTGATGCGGTTGAGGAACTCGGGGAGGAACCAGCTACGGAGCGCGTTCATGACCTTCTCGCGGGTTGCGGCGTCGACCTTGCCGTCGGGCTGGGTGGACTGAGTGAGGTACTCAGCACCCAGGTTGGAGGTCATGACAACAATACAGTTCTTGGCATCGACGATGCGGCCTTGTCCGTCAGTGATGCGACCGTCGTCCATAAGCTGGAGCAGAACGGTGAGGACCTCCTTGGCAGCCTTCTCGACTTCGTCGAACAACAGAATCGAGAAAGGCTTGCGGCGCAGAGCCTCAGTGAGCTGTCCACCGGCATCGTGACCGACATATCCAGGTGGCGCGCCGATCATTCGGCTCAGAGCATGTCGTTCTTGATATTCGGACATGTCGAATCGGATCATCGACTTGGGATCGTCGAAGAGGAACTCGGCAAGCGCCTTGGTGAGCAGCGTCTTACCGGTACCGGAAGGACCGCAGAAGAGGAAGCTGGGTGGCTGGTTTGGGTTGGCAAGACCAGACCGCTGGAGTCGGATGGCGTTTGAGACCGACTTGACAGCCTCCTTCTGGCCAACGACGATCTTGCCGAGCACCTTCTCCATGTGTAGGAGCTTGTCTTTCTCGGTAGTCTTGAGGCGAGTGACGGGGATGCCCGTCCATCGCGCAACAATTTCGTTGATGTGATCCACGGACACGATGTCCGTAACCATCGAGCCGGTGTCTTGACCAGTGGCGCTCAAGGCGGCGTCAGCTGCGGCCTTCTTCGCCTCAAGCTCCTTGATACGCGCCCGTTGTTCAGGAATGGCACCGTATTGGATGTCAGCAGCCTTGGCGTGGTCGCCATCGTTTGCTGCGTTCTCCAGACGCTTCTGGAGCTCATCGAGCTTCGTCTTGGCCAGATGGATCTCTTCGCCGCGCTTGATCTCGCTGAGGTACTTCTGGCGAAGAGGCTCCAGCTCTTCCTCAACGTTCCTAGCATCCTTCTTTGCTTGTGCAAGACGGGTCTGCGAGGCCTCGTCCTGTTCTTTTTCCAGAGCAGCGATTTCAATCATGATCTGGCGAAGTTTGCGCTCCAGCGAATCAATGATCTCAGGTTGCGATTCGCGGGCCACACGAACGGCTGCGGACGCCTCGTCGACCAGATCGATCGCCGAATCGGGCAGACGTCGCTGTGTAAGGTAGCGACCGGCAAGGTTCGCAGCGGCCACAAGGGCGCTGTCGAGAATGGTGACGCGGTGGTGGCGGTCGTATCGCTCCTTGAGACCTCGGAGGATGGAAATAGTCTCTGCGATGGAGGGTTCCTTGACAAGAACCTGTTGGAAACGTCGCTCAAAGGCGGCGTCCTTCTCAACGTACTTTCTGTATTCGGCGAGCGTGGTAGCACCAATGCAGTGCAGCTGACCACGGGCCAGCATGGGCTTGAGAAGGTTGGCAGCATCCATACCACCCTCGCCAGAAGATCCGGCACCCATGAGCAAGTGGATCTCGTCGACGAAGAGGACGATCATCTCCTTGGAGTCCTCAATCTCCTTGAGAACACCCTTCATTCTCTCCTCGAACTCTCCGCGATATTTACTGCCCGCCACCAACGCGCCAACGTCGAGCGACAGCAGCTTGCAGTGCTTCAAGTTGTCGGGAACATCGCGGTTGACAATGCGCTGGGCGAGACCCTCGATGACGGTCGTCTTGCCGACACCGGGCTCACCAATCAGCACAGGGTTGTTCTTTGTTCGCCTGGACAGGATGCGGACGACTCGGCGAATCTCCTCCTCTCGACCGATGACGGGATCCATGTTGCTGTCACGTGCCATGGCCGTCATGTCGAGGGTGAATTTGGCCAGGTTCTCATGTTCCTCCTCCGTGTCTGCGTTCTTGTTGTCCACCCTCTTGGTGCCTCGGATCTGCTGGACGGCGTCCTGCACCAATTTTGGCTTGGGGATGTTGGCTTCGCGGAGGGCGGTCTGGATGTTGTGATCCTCGGCGAGGGCTGTGATGAGATGGTCGATAGCGATGAAGGTGTCCCTCTGGACCTTTTGAAGCTCCTGGGCTTTGCGAAGGACGGCGTGGAAGCCGGGAGCCACGGAAACCTGGTCAGGAGGGGGATCTTGGCTGGGCAGTCGAACGAGCGACTTCTTCAGTGCGCGGTCGAACAGCTGAGGGTCGCCGTGTGCCCTCTCGACGACCTGCCGGAACATGGATGCGGACGGTGCGGGACCATTCTGCTGATCCTTGCTCTGGTCTGCTGGCGGGTCGAGGAGAGAGACGGCCAGGTGGACGGGTAGTAGTTGTGAGTGAGCATACTGCTCGGCGAGGGCCATGGCGTCCTGGACGGCCTTCTCGGCCCGGTCGGTGAACTCCATACGGGAATTCATCTTGTCGTATGTGTGAGGTGTGTGTCGTGAATGTGTGTGTTTTCGAGAATTGTAGTCGTGAGTATGCGGAATGGACGTCGCTTCGAAGCTCTTGTGGTGGTGAGACTTCTACTCGTAGAGGGGTATCATTAGTTGCTTTGCTTTGTTCTTGAGAAGAAGCAAATGAAAGAGCAAGCACGATCTCGAGGTCGAGTCGTTTTATGCAGCAGCAAGGCAGAGTTCAGACTGCTTGAACAAGTTGGAAGTGGGCCAAGGCAGATGTAGCCTGATGTTTCCAGTATCTGCCAGTTGTCGTAGGGCAGCGACGGGAGCGGACTGGAAAGGCCTCGACGTCACTGGAAGCGGCCCGAAGCTACTGGTAGCTCAACCAACCAGGGGCCGCGGGGTGATCCTTATCGTCATGCTGACCTAACTGACACCTGCTGATAGTGACTGAAAGCCTGGACTTGTGGCTCGACTCGCAGTCACATGACTCTCCAGCCACAGTTCAATGCACGCCCGACGAGCTCTGGGATTTTTCTGATTGAGAGACGAACGGCTCCCGGATCAGGGGATTCGCGATCAACGGTGCCCATCCCGCACGCCCGCAAACATGAATTCGGCACCAATCTTTCGCTTCTCCCAGCTCTCCCTGAGTGCGGGCATCGCTAGGACGACATTACGAAATGGCCACACCTGGTCGCGACGCAGGACGGCCAAGCCCGAACTCTCAAACTTCGCCCCGGGACACGGCGAGCAGATCTGGGTCTGGCACAACGTGACCTCGCACCAGATCATCTACTCGCACACCCAGCATCTCGACGTACGTTGCCTCCACACGGTCTAGGAGAGGAGAACTCGAAGTCGAATGGCGGGAAATGCTAACCTTCAAACTACACAGTCCAACCACGCCCTCAAGCAACTCCCCTTCATCGCGAAAAAGTCCACGCCGGCCAAACTTCGCAAAGATCTCTGGCGTCCCATGGCCCTCATCCAGTTCCCCGCGGGCGCCGGCGCCGCGGGCCAGTCCGCCTTCCAGAAGCTGCGCGAGTACCGCCGGCGCCACGAGCTCGAGTGGGGTGACGAGAAGCTGTACCGGACCACGGAGGACGCCAGCACGGGCAAGCTCGTGCGGATAACGCGCACGCGCAAGGAGCGTGGGTTCGCGATCCACGAGCAGCGCGAGAACGCCATCGCCGACATGGCGGCCGTGCTCGCCGGCAGCGGGCGCGGGAGCAGGCTGTGGGTGAGCGAAGCCGAGAGGGCGCTCGTTGAGGCGGGCGGGGAGCTGAGGGGGAAGAAGTGGTCGACGGACGCGCCGAAGGAAGGGAGCAAGGACAGGCAGCTGCTTGGTGCGACTGTGTTCTGGAGGGATCAGTTGGACAAGAACTTTGCCAGCGAGTGGAGCGCCAACGTCAAGCATGAGCTGTTCGAGGACGCCAAGGGCTTACAGGGCTTCAAAGCGGCTGAGGTTGAACAGCCCATTGAGACGGAGGCTCCTGCTGTAAAGACGGCGTAGAAGAAAGGAGCAGACGAGCGAACGACAGACGAGCTGATATGCAGTCGCGTCTTGCAAGCGTCCTTCGAGGGGTTGTATCACCATACGGCGGTCGTCTCAAGTCACCGCCCAACCTGTTGTAGACTACTGTACGAAAGATCAAACGTGTTCATTCATTCATGGGCTGTGCCCTATACTGCGGTGCCGGTCTGATGCGACCACCGTAAAATGTGCCTCTGGCATTGCCAGGTCGCGTGTGTTCGACGACAGCCATATCCAATGCTCGTTTCCAACCCCATCCCGATCCATGATAATTGTTCCCATACAAATAACATGCCAAAAAAAAGCAGACTAGCAAACGCTTCAAAACCTCGGGGCGCTCACACCCTCAAGGCAAACTTCTTAAGATACTCGTAATCAGCCACGTTGTCCTCCACCGTCTGACGGATGACTTTGGCTCCCTTCTCGCCGTACTTCTCATTCCACTCGCGATCCTCCGACTCACGAGTAAGGACCTTCTTCTGTGGGGGTCAGCTCAATTCCGTTCCCACTTGTCTCGTTTTTCGGGGCGGTGCAGAACTCACATGCTTGGGATCGCGCGCGCGCAGGTTGCAGCTCGACAACGCGTCGTCGTGGAAGCCAACCCACTTGGCGAACTTGTCCTGGGCGAAGGCCGTGTCCTCCTTGCTCCAGTTGAGCATGCCGTCGTTGAAGTCGAGGCCGACGCGGTCGCAGTAGGCGCGCAGGATGCCCTCGGGGTCGTCGAGGAGGTCGTCGGCGTCGATGACGGTGAGGTTGGAGCGATCGATGAGACCCTCCTTCAGAAGGAAGTCGAAGAAGCGGCGCAGCTCGTCGTAGCCGGCCTCAGCGGGATCAAAGTTGTAGAAGCCCGTCACCTCGTCCAGGGGCGGGACGGTGCAACGGAAGTAGGAGGGGATGGAGCGGCGGGGGTGGCGGATGAGGAAGGTGAACTGGAACTTGCGGAGGATGTCTACAGGCATGACGGTAGGGTTGTTGGGCTCGGTGGAGGAGCGGCCGCCAACGGAGGGGGCGATGGTGGCGGGGGCACCCGAGGGAGGGAAGAGGTAATGGATGATGTCCTTGATGAAGATGCGCTTGGTGCCCTGGTGTCATGTCAGCTGGATTGGTCTATCGTGGGACATGCGACCGGGGGGCGGGAATTGAGCGACTGAGATGGCGAAGAGCTTCGTACGCGCAAAACGCAGAGAAGCTCTGCACAGAGTCTTGTGGATGAAGTAGGATGCCACAGCTTCATTTCAATGTCGCATGCGAATTGACAAGGTGTGGTGTGGTTGCACGAAGCTCTTCGCAGGGTTGTCGCTAGCACTTGCAAGCGTTGTGTATGAAGCTCAATTGAAGCTCTCACGACTTTACAGTGAAATGGCGGGGTTGCATGCATCGCAGCAAGTGCTGTAAAAACACCCCTCATGGAGGCAATTGGAGATGGCAGAAAGCTTACCCCTTGGCTAGACTCGTCAATGGCCTCTAGGACATCAGCGTACGTCGTGTTGGCAAAGCCAGACGATTCTCTAGTCTTGACGTCGTCGGCGTAGCGGGCGCTGAGACGCTCAGGCCCGTAGTAGAATGCATCGCCGAAAGGCTCATGAACGCAGCTCAGCACATCCCTGCGAGTCATAAAGACCTGGAGATTCCAGTCAGCTTCAGTGACGTGATGGTAGTGTGAAAAAAATGGGTCATTGGAATTTGGGGATGGGAAGGAAGCTCTACAAGCTTTCCCCGGCTACATGATCCCGAGGTTGTCAGTAACGTACTCTCTCAAAGGCAGTTGAGCATGCCCGAGGATGGGTCGCGCAGAAGATGGGCTTCTTGTTGGAGGTCGAAATGACGGTCATCTTGGCTGATGGCAAGGATTGAAGATATGCTAATGGCAAGCAGCTCCAGTTGTCAGGGCGTACGCAATTGCGTGCTTGCGAAACGAGAGGTTGTCGTGGTTTCTCGCGACAGGTAATGGGGCAACTCGGGCAGATGATAGGACAATGGGCGATGGCGCAATGTCGTGATGGGGTGTGCAATCGATGGCGAAATCTCAGGATGAGGGGGGATGACACGACTACGTGCTTGGGAAGACAAGACGGGAGGACACCATATATAAAGGCCTTCATCCTGTCGTCAGCTCTGTTGCGCAGAAGCTAGATGGTCGCAAAGCTTCCCTCATCCTGGCATCCAGACTCGCCTCCCACCGTCCAATCGAGCTCTGCGAAGCTCTGCAACTGGATGGTTGCCCCTCTTTCCAACAAGCTCTTGCCCACCTCTGCCACACCCTTTGCCCACCGGCGCTGGGGCGGCACAGAAAGAGCTCAATGAGGTACAGTACGTCGAGGTACTGCCAGCGGAGGTATCTCGGCACTCAACCAAGGTGTGAAAAGTTGAGCGTCGAGTGCGTCGAGCCACCCATAACCAGGCAGAGCAAGCATCAAGGCTGAGAGACTGGACAACTTGCGACCCACGACAGACAAGAGAGACTTGCGCCAAGTACTGATCCAGTCAGTCCAGCAATTGACCCAGCTCCGCCCACGCCCGTAATACATGCGGCCTAGACGTCATAATCACCCAGTCGCCTTGTTCGGGACCAATTGTTGCTTCCGCACCGGAGACGCTAGCGTTTCCGCCGAGGGGCTCTTGGGGGTCCAGAACCGCTTTTCTCTCCGTTGGTTCCCTGATGGACTGTTCAAACTCTGTCTGATGGCGCGCGCGATACTTCCGCCAGGCGTACCGCATTCTCTCTGTCCGTACTTGCGCTGCCTACACGTGCCCGGAGGTGTGTCCGTGGCTTCCAGGCGGCAGGTAAGATGCCGCGGCGAGTGGGGGTAGAACCCGCTGATGGAACCCCAATGCGGACTGTCTTCATGCGGTTGGCATTCGGCTGAGATGCCGCGGGCAAGGAAATCGCATGGCCAAGCGGAGGGGTAAGAGGGGAATATGCCTTTTGAACGAGGGCATATTGTAACTCTGGGTAGGTTCAGGTGGGTGGTTTGCCGTGCTCTGATATAGGCTTTTTGGCGGTGCCGAGCTTTGATGCGTGCGTCTAGCTCCTCGAGTGTGATATGGTGACTGGTGTGAGTTTGATGTCCGAACTTGCGAATCACTAGAGGCTCAACCGTCCAACGTGTCGAAAAGGGGCAGTATCGTGAGAATCAACCTCAACTCCCAAGAAGCACCTGCCGATGTGGACAACCACGCCACGCAAATAACGCCATATCTCAACCGTGCATCCAGACCGGCCCAGCAGAATATTCATGGGTAGAAAGCTTCGAGGTATCCATCGGTACCAAGACTTGCATGTTTCCATGTCTCACGGCCCCCTGACATCGCCGACCACGCCGCGCTCACCTTCAAGTCTGACTGGCATCTCCGGTTTCCATGACCAACTGGATTAAAACGCTCTCCCACGCCCGATACCCTGCTGCCGACGCATCTCTACCTGAACAAGACAGGTCTGCCATGTCGTCTTGTGTCTGGCGCCGTCTACCATCCAATAGATGCCCAGTGCCACCCCCAAACACCCCTCTGTAGTGGCCTGGCACCTGAAGACGGCCATGCCGCCAGCAGGCGAGACCTCCCATAGACCTAGCCCTCGCGTGACCAGTCTGCAGCCGACAGCGGCGGGACGGCAGTTCCAGCGACACCCCGGAGGAGGCGAGACAGGGCGAAAAGTCCTCGCCCACAGGCCTCTGGGCCCAGTCGAGGCTGGCACCCTGCCTCGCTCTTACCGGTTCGCACCCTCCACTATGACCCCATCTCATCTCAGCTCGGAAGGGAAGAGGGCAAAAAAGCTTTTCTACAGGCCCTGGGTCCCCTCTCTTCCCCTTACGACCGAGACCGTTGGTCCTCCCAGCTTCCAAGCCACCGCCACGTCTCTGCCACGCGGGCAACACCTTCAAGTGCGTCGCGGACCCGCCCGTCCGGGTCCCGCACGCGGTGACCCTCAAACTCGACAAAAAAGACGTACTGGAAGGGCTTCTCGAGACTCGGCCGACTGTTGATACTGGTCAAATTAAGACCAGCCACACGGAAGGCGGAGAGCACGTCGGCCAGAGCACCAGGCGCGGTATGTGGAACCATGAAGGAGACCATGGACTTGGTCGTGCCAACATGAGGCTGGCGGAGGTTGGGTGGCAGGGGGGCCCGGGAGGATTCCGAGTTTTCCTTGCGGATGACGAAGAATCGAGTTGTGTTATCAGCGCGGTCTTCGATGCTGGCAGCAAGGACATCAATGCCGTGGAGCTGGGCCGCGATCTCGCTGGAGATGGCGGCGCTGGTGCCAGTCTCATCTTCGGCAACGAGCGCCGCGGCACGGCTGGTCGAAGAAACATCGATGGCCTCGATTCCTTTGAGATACGTCTGGAGGAAGGCGGAACATTGGCCCCAGGCTTGGGGGTGGGAATACAGCCGGCGGACGTGGGCGAGATCTGTGAGGGGCTTGGCACGGGGTTTGGGCGGGTGCGGCTCGGAAGCCGTGGGGGTGCATGCGCCGGAGCCGGGGGCGGAGGAGCCGGACAACGCAGTCACGGGCGTCGAAGTGACAGGAGTCGATTCAAATGATGCAGCTACGAGTTGAACAGGACCTGCAGCGTCGGCTTTGGGTGGCAGACGCCCCACGAGAAAGTGGTGAACATCGAGATAGATCTCGCCACAGACAGCAATGTCCGGGGATAGTTCGTGGCGGTCAGCGAAGCAGTCAAGGGTGAAGACAACCGAGCCATTCGTCGAGTTCTCAAATGGCACAACGCCATATGCGACGTGGCCGGCTTGGACGGCGGCGAAAATGTCTGGACATGTTAGTTGAGGTGCTACGGTCGGGGTGTCAGGGGTACCGGGTTGCTCACCAGGGATGGTGACCAGAGGCTTCAAGTCCCATTGGTTCTCGGGAAACACCTGGAGCGATGCCTGTCATGATTCAGCATCCAATGTTACAGCCAAAAATTTCAAGGGTTTTGAGGGTTGTGCAATGTCGGGTTACCTGGTGAGTATACGAGGCCTGAGGACCGAGGAAACCAACAAATGGTTTGCTTGTGGCCTGATCTCGTGCTGTTTCCGCCATGATGGTATTGCAGTAGCCAAAGACAGACGGTCAAGGTTTCGTTTCCGTTGAGTTGGGTATGTTCAGATGAGTTGAGCACCCGTTAAAAAGTTGTGCCACAAGCCTGAGAAGCCGTCGGTGTCGTGCAACGAAAGAGGGTTGCGGTCAGGCACCCAGCCGGCGTGGGTGGAACGATGACGGGTTGGTAGCGGCACAATGCGTCCCCCGAGATGGTCAATACGAGCAGTCGAAGTTGCTTGTCCGACAGGATGAGGTTGATGATGAATCGCGGTGTGATTGACAATGAGGGGCCGTCACCACCGTTGTTGTATCTGGCGAGGGTTTTCTTCGATTGAATTCCCCACGGGGCGGCGGCATCGGCCAAATTGTACCGCAGGGTGCAGTCGCTGTTCACAGGCACGGGGCAGTCACCGCTCCACTCTCGCCTTCCGGGGCTCCAGTGCCACGACCGGGCAGGAATGACCGGCCATCTGCCAATGAATCAATTGTGTGGAATTGATTGGTACTCAACCGTCCATTATTGTCTTGACGTTCGCCCAGGTGCCTTAGGTACTTAGGTAACGTACCTACCTTAAGGTACCTTACCTTACCTTAGGTACCTTAAGGTACCTAGGTAGGTACGGGCGTATCATACGGTACCTTACAACTCGATCACCCGCTATGCGTTCCCCCTCTTATTCGACGGCCAGACATTTTCGTTAGGGGGCCTGAATCTGACTCACATTACAACGCCGGTTTCTCACCTGTACTCATGAGAACCTCATCGCCTGGTCGTCTCATCATCCATTACTCGTGAGGAAGCTCATTAATCTAGATCACTGCTTCCGGTCCATCGCAGCTTGCACCAACTCTTTCCCTCCACTCACCCAATCATCCCAGCAATGGCTCAACGTGACCGTATCCCTCCACAGATCCTCCGGATCGCCCCCAGGCGGCACCCCTCCATCATTGCCCACCTTTCCCCTGAAAACCCCCTTCTTGAAAAGCATATGCCACCTTGTGATCCCCTCATGCTTAAAACCCAGCCTCGTCGCCAACTTGACAGAACCCGCATTCTTCGCGTGCGCCCGCCACTGCACCCTCTTGAGCCCCAGGCCCCCGTCCTCCGGGCCATCAAGCGCGTACTTCACCAGGAGGCCCGCGGCGTTGGTCGCGACGTGCGTGCGCTGGTATGGCGGCAGGATGTACACCCAGCCAATCTCCGTCGTGAGCGTTGTTGTCGAGCTGGCGAAGTAGGACATCATGCCCGCGAGCTCACCCTCATCGTCCTCGGATGACGCGGGCCGCGTCTTGTCGATGATGGCGTAGGTGAAGAAGTTGGGGTCGGCGTAGGAGGTCTGCTCGACGAACTCGGTCTTGAACTGCTCGGCGTTTTCCCAGGGGCCGGCTGAGGTGTAGGTGAAGAGGACGGGATCGGCGCCGGTCACGGCGTAGAATTGGGCGGCATGGCGGTCTTTCTGCTGCGGTGTGAGCTGGCCGGGTCCATGGCTGGGGGAAGATGGGGAGGGTTTTCTCACGTCAAAGGGCACCAGCTTGATCTTGTCGTTGGCGAGCACGCGCACGGGGAAGCAGAAGTTGGTCTTGAAGTCCTGGGCGGCAGGCATGGTGGCGACCTCTCTCTGTAGTTCTGACAAAACAGAATTGAACGCAATGGCATCAGTGGCACGAAAACAGGTTGATGATGTTGACCTCTGACTACGACCTCGACTTTATCAACGGTTTAGCTCATTCACAGGTGAGTCATGCGGTGATGCCAGCTTACGCGGGCAGGTAGAGAAAGATGCGGCCGGTTCTGTGTGTGTGTGACTGCGACTTTGAGGCAGAAAATCCCGGCTTCGGCAGGGATGCCGGACCGGTCGAGCACCAGTTGTCAGCACCGCCGAACCCGGAAAGGGCGTGCTGACAAAACAGCCCGGTGAGATCTTATCGGCAAAAGAAACCGAACGCCGCGAGTGCGGACGACTCATCCAAGACGCTCGGTTCCCGGCATGTCCTGATCATCGAGCATTTCCATGACCAGCGGCAGGGGGCAAGCAGTACAGAGGAAGGTGCTTCATCCGACGGATGTTTGGTCGCTGGTTAAAGTAAGCA
Organism: Verticillium nubilum; assembly: GCA_002851675.1. NCBI lineage: Eukaryota > Fungi > Ascomycota > Sordariomycetes > Glomerellales > Plectosphaerellaceae > Verticillium > Verticillium nubilum. The sequence continues at coordinate 315,603 of NMXI01000018.1, forward strand.
CAGAATAACAACTTCGGGAATTGTAATGCGACGGAAGTAAAGACGTTTTCTCAGGCTTCGTCCCGAGGTCCCGCGCAGCCGGCGCGCTGGGTTCTGGGGAAATGATTTACTGCACTGCTCGGGCCTCATGCAGGGTCAAGGCACAGAGCCTCAAATACAGAGGCCGAGAGACGGCGCAAAGGATAAAAAGCCACGTTTGGGGTGATGACGACGGAGGAAACAAAGGGGAGGGAAACAAAAGCAAACATATCAGGATTCTAGCTTGTGAGGCGCCGGACTGATCGGGCTTAGGGTCCTTGCCGCTCTTGCTCGAGCCTGATTCAGTGTGACGACAGCCACGTCTCAGCCACAGGACACTCTGTGAAACCAATCCGTTGTTCACGAGGGACGAGACGTCCAAGACTGCCTTGGCTCCCTGTAGAAGCGGGCGATGCTATTCATTTTCTTTTCTTCAGATATAAGGTACCTAATATGGGGCCACCTTTCATTTCCATCGCCCAAACTCATACCTTGTAAGGCTCTCTACCAAATTCTAGCGGATCATCCTCGCATGGTCCTGATGGCGGAGCCTTCCTTCGTACCTTGATTTTAGCAGCATCCCAACCTTGTCGTCAGGTGCTGGCTGCCTCGTTACGGTAGAACTGATCCAGGGGGTATTTGTCAAGTGCAAGAGAGTGCAAAGCTGCATACTTCACGAATTCCGGGTTGAAGTTTTCCAGACAGTACCTTACTTTGCAATCATCCCGGTTCCTAGTCTTTGTTAGTCGTGTAGCCACGATACTCTCCAGGGCAGTGTGACTTACCGACAGCAGCACCACCCGATGTCCAGACCTCTCCCTTCCCGTCCGGTCCGTCATACGGCTTGTCAGAAATCACCCACTTCTGATCCAACCACTCAACATCGGGATGCCCCTGTGGGCTCAAGAGTGGTGCCAGTATAATAGAAGGTCACGTCCACGGCGTCATTGTCGAACTTGGCGAAAGATTCGTCGAAGGTGACGCCTTGCTCGTAATGAGACCTGGAGAGGTTACCCAAAACATCGATGCCCGTGATGTCCGCCAATTGAACGGCTTCCATCATGACTCCGATGCGGAATGACTTCTTGGCGGCGGGGTTGGCCATTTTGGGAGTGTCTTGGACGTAGGGGAGAGGATTTCAATATCTTGATACTGGTGGCAGCTGAATAGAGTGAATGCAAATCTCTGGACCTTGTTGTAGAAGATCCGTAGAGAATCTGTGCTCCCGCATTAGAGTCTCTATCATCGTCGCACCATTACATCTTGAGTACATCTTGACGCCGCGTTTATTGACTGGGCCACAAGATGGCCGAGACTTTGCTAACTTCCGGTGCCCTTGGGTACTTACGAGCACCTCAGCCAATGAGTGGCAAGGAACAGAAGACATGAACCCTGACCAGCTCGGCTGGGTAAGGTGAGCTTCTGTAATGAAGGACTGCCGATCTGAGTCTTGTACTCGAGCCGCAAGCGCAAGGTCTGACTGTCTGGCCGCTGCCCCTTGGCAAGAGTCCATTCGCATCTCATTATTGAGCGGGATGATACCCCAAGCAGACATGAAGACTGAGTATGTCCAGCATTGATCATACTGCTCATGGTATAGGATCTCTCCGTACTTCTCGCAACCGGCAAGCTCATGAGTTGGCACACAGCCTGCAACTCTGCGCTGTTCGTTCTCATAAGCAGAAGCCATCAAGGTGACTGTCCGACGCTGATCTCCTGCTGATAAATGGTCAATTCCACGACTAATGACAAGTATTGAAACCTCCGTCAAGGTTCGGACACAAAAGATTTTGCTGTAAACGCCTGAGATGGATCTGGGGGACGGGAAATAAGGGTACGGGGTCGAAAGTCTTGGCGGTTTATATTGCCTGGAGCGGTTAGCCACGCTCAGCCGAAGCACACCCATTACTTCGCGGCAAGCCATATATTGTCCTGTCTGAGACTTCTCGCTCAAAGGTGACAGGCCCAGAATGTCTTGCAACATGAACGGCTACGGCCCGGGGTCAAAAAGCCTCCGTTCCGTGGCTGAAGTCGGCTTTCGCTGCCCATCATTAGCAATCGCCTAACGGAAAGGCTCACTAGATTGATCTAAGCTGCCCGTCGCTTACCTGAACCGTCAAGACAGGAGGAGACAGCAGCCACAATGCCAGGGGTGCCTAAACATGGCTGAGAAGTGATCGAGGCAGCGTGCTGTCATTGATGAGATACTTGGGTTTCTACAAGAATCCCCTCTCTCCCTGTTACTGAACCATCCGTTTTGGCTCGATACCGACGAAGCATCACAGATACAGAACTTATCTGGCACACAAAAGTTTACCACGAAATCATACATTGCCAGCCAGTCTTGCAATTCTATCTTTCCACAATGGCGCAACAGATTAAGAACGTCATCCTGGCCGGTGTAAGTCTTTGCCTACCTACTGAGCGCTGAGGACTGTGCCTCCTACGGGTGATCTAACTCGCGGTGGCCAGGCCACAGGCAGCGCCGGCTCCAAAATCCTCAACGCTCTCGCCAAGTCCGGCAGGTTCAACGTGACCGCAGCAGTGCGCAAACCGAACACCTCGTTCCCGTCTGCCGTCAACGTCAATGTTGTCGACTTGAACTCCTCAGACGAGCTGCTCGAGGCCTTCAAAGGCCAGGATGCCGTCATCGACGCCACCATGAGCCCCGACTCAGCCATGCCCCTGCGCATGGTCGAGGCCGCCGTCGCCGCCGGGGTATCTCGCTTCATCCCATCCGAGTTCTCCCTCAACCCCAACAATTCAAAGGCGCGCGCCGTCCCCGTCTACGGGCCCAAGAACGAGGTGCTCGCCCGCCTCAAGGAGCTCGCCGCCGCCGGCAAGATCACATGGACGACGGTGTCGAACGGCGCCTTCCTTGACTGGAACCTGCGCACGGGGTTCTTCAAGATTGACGTCAAGAAGAGGAAGGCCGAGCTTCTCAACGGCGGAGAGATCGTTCTGCCGTGGACGCTGCTCGATCATGTCGGGCAGGCGGCGGTTGGTGTGCTTCTCCACCCGGAGGAGACCAAGAACCGCCCGGTCTACGTCTCCACCGTCGAGAAGAGCCAGAAGCAGATGGTTGAGCTTGCCCAGGAGGTCCTTGGAAAGGATGGTTGGGATGTCAGCTCTCTGGACATGGAGCCGGTGTACCAAAAGTCTATTGCTGAGCTTCAAGCAGGCAGGGTCACTTTCGAGGTCATCGGCAACATAATTCTGTACTGTAACTCGAGGGAGGACCTTTCCGGAACCTGGAGCAAGGATGATAATGCTCTTCTCGGAATCCAGCCATGGAGCGACGAGCAGGTGAGGGAGCTTCTTGCGTCGATTGCATCCGAGTAGGACTGTAGGGGAATGGTTCAATCATGTACTGTCGTGCGGGGATCATTCAAGAGATAAATACAATAATTACTTGGTCTGAAGCTTCGTACTGTGATTTGATGTTGATCTTAAGGAGGATGTAGGATGATGTAGAACGTCCAGCTCTTGGCTGAGGTCAAGTGTACAGCAAGTAGGTGCTTTATGGAGGATACCGAGGCTCAAAGGCCGACCTACTTGTACTTGCGTCTGTGGCTGGGTTGTGATGGCTCCAATGGCTCCAACGGGGTTCGGGCTTAAAGCAGCGAGGGGGCCTCAATCGACCCACTGCAGAAGATGTGGAAGTTCTGATGCTGATGCCTGGCGAAAGCTTGGCGCTTGAGGAAGGTGCATGCGAGGAGAGTAAGCTGTACACTAGGTAAGGTACCTAAGATAGGAAGGCGAGAATCGGCGCTCGAGAGAAGGGCAGCAACACAGCAGGGATGGAGGAGGTAAAGTACCGGTAGACAGGAAGGAAGGACAAGTACAAAGGAAAGCGCCAAGCTTGCGCCAAAACGTGCGACGCGACCTGTTTCATGTCCAACCCGGCCAGCGCCCCCTTTTTTTAGCCCCGCTGCCCGTTACGAAGCTCGGTAGCCAATGAGGCCGCCCCCTTTACCATAGATGTCTCCCAGTGGCCTGAGTGACCTGACTGGACCATGTCATGGTGAGCATGTCGTGGTTCCCAGATACGCCTCGACATTGGGTGGCAGCAAAGAGGGTCTCCTGCTGCTGATGACCTGGCAAGGTGGACTCGTTAGGGCGGTGAACTTGTGCGCTGTGTGCTGTGTGCTGTGTGCAGGTATCAGGCGAAGATGAAAAGATGACCACGAGAGGGGCTCGTCGCCTCGACTGGCTGGCGTCAGGTGGGGTGACGGGGGCAGGGGAGGCGAGGCAAGGCGAGCATGATCACGGCGGGGTGGGAGGCGACTTTTGTGAGGGGGCCACAAAGGTCCGTATTCGACATTTTGACGCCGACGATGTTGATTTCAGGTTGATAGAGTTCGAGGAACAGTTAGATGATCTGCCGGGCAATCTAGCGCCCCCTTTCCCCTTTGGCCACTTGCTGAGACAAACCATGGGCGGTGAATTTCCCATTTCGCCGTTCCCTCGAATATCAGCTGGAAAACCCGAGCAGGTGCCACGCGCTACGTCGGTTTCGAGAGCAAACGGGCACACCGTCAAAGGATCATGCCTGTCCTGTAAAGGGCGGGAAGGGGAAGGGGCCGCAAGTGGATGCAAGTGTGCGATGACAACGTGTACGACGAAATAGGGGCAGCGACAATAACATCTGTCAACAACACGAAGGCTCCTGAGAGGTCCTGGGAGGTCCCGAGAGGATGTCCCATGTCGTGATGTAGCAGATTGGAAGAAAGCGGCATCACATTGCCGTCCTCCCATCTCTATTGCCCGTCTGTCTGGGTCGTCGCACATTTCGGTAGCATATCGGGAATGTAATCTATATCGGCTGCAGATCATGACAGGGACATTTATTCAAACCCGCCGATCATGCCGTTGAGGCTTGACGTGAATTACAAACGAACAACAAAAATTCAAGAGGCACATCGGACGAGATGCGGGTTGGGATGCGGGTTGGGATGCGGGATGTAGGTGGCACGCTCCCCTCTGCGCTCGTTTCGAGGTTTCATGCTTCCACGCCAGCAGCCGCCAGTGCTGGAGTCTGCGACAGGGGGCCGCCAATCGCTGTCATTCGCTGTCATTTGTCGGCTTGGCCCTTGCCACTGTTGCTGTTCGCTCGCTACTGGACCCCCCCCCTGGCTCACACCCACTAAATGCCCTCCGATGATGCCAAGACCCACCACCGCTAAAGGGTGCGGAGGCACTTACTTGTCTTGTCCTGAGGTGTGAGTGAGTGACCTGCAGGCAGGGCATCGGCGACTGACTGAGCCTCTGAGCCTCTGAGCCTCTGAGCCTCTGAGCCTCTCTTTCTTTAGCCCCGGTCGCCCTTTCTTCCCGCCCCCAGTCCCCTTCTTTCTTTGATTCGATCTGAACCTCAACTTTCGACGTCGGCCCATCCTCGATCTCCTCTGTCCTTCATCGACGACATCAGCACCATTGCCTGGCTGCTGCTGTGTCGCTGCGGATCACGAGTTCCTTGCGATCGTCTCCTCCCTTTTCGCCTCTCGCGTCCGTTGTCTGTTCGTCCCCCCACGTCCCTTCAACAGCTCTGCGTTCGTTACAACACTCTGCGTGACGCGCTCCAGGCGAGACAATCCAGAGACATTTCCCACAATACCGGAATTCCACCTGACCCTCAAACCCCACGACTTTCCATCGACATACATACTACTACTTTCGACTTCTGTATCGCGAACAGTCCTTATCCGAGCTCCTCTTTACCAACTGTTACGATGGCCATGCTGGCTCCCAAATCTTCCTATCCCGCGGGTCTCGGCTCCAACGGCTCCAACATGGGCACCAGCAACATATCGCCCGCCTCAATCGGCCCCTCCAGGAGAGCTCCCACCCTCCCAAACTCGACCGCTTCTTTCGCCAGTCCTACCGAATCCGAATTCTCAGAAAGCGATGGTCCCGATGCCGTCAAGAATTGGGATGAGGAGCGTGTTGCCGAGTATCTCAGTAGCGTCAAGTGTGGCGAGTACGAGAAGCTCTTCAGGAAGAACCACATCAACGGCGAGAACCTGCTAGAGCTCGACAAGAATGTTCTCAAGGAGATGGGCATCGACAAGGTCGGCGACCGCGTGCGCCTGTTCCTTGGCATTAAGAAGTTGAGGACCAAGGCCTACGCGAACCAGAAGAAGAGGAATAGGGTACGCAGTTTCTGCCGCGCCCGCCTGCCTTGCTGCTTCTTTTGGGCTCTTGACTAACGAGCGTAGGACTCCTTTGGTGCCCTCGACTCCCAGTACATAGCCTCGGCCAACTCGCCGCGACCCTCCGGCCCTCCAACTTCGTCTTCTGCCGGCCGGGGCATGCCCACCCCTCCCATGAACAGGCGTTACTCGCGCCAGATCGACATGCCTCTTCCTCTCGACACCTCAAAGTCCTCTTCGCGCCCTAGCTCTCCCCTGCCCGGCTCCGACGTGCGTCAGGCTAGGCAACGATACGGGCAGAGCCCCGGCTACATGAGCAACGCAGGCCCCAATGCGTCGTCAAGATCTCCACACGAGCTACCTCAAGCTAGTCGATTGGTAACATCTCACCATACCAGGAATCAGTCCAGTATGGATGGCTCACTGATGGCTGGTTTACCGCAGAATCAGGAAGTTATTCGTGTCATTTCTACCGGAGGCGTGACCAAGGTCGTCAAGATTGCCGATTGCAACACGTGCGAAGAAGTCATGCGGGTCACATTGCGCAAGTTTGCTTTACGCGAGGATCACGAGAGGAACTACTGCTTTTGGGTTCTCGCCGGCGTCGACCCCGACCCAAGCCAATGCCGCCGCCTCGGCGACACTGAACTCTGGCGCATCATTAAAGATCAGAAGCGTCCCGAACGAAACCGCCTCATCCTACGCCGTGTGCCCGCTGGCGAGCCAGGCATGTCAGAGCTGGAGCGTGCCGCCGGCATTGCGGTTGAGGAGGCACAGCAGAATCACGTTCGTGCTCTAGAGTCCGTTGACAAGAGGAGTCAGCTCAAGGTGCAAAAGCTCCTGGGTGAACGGTGGAACGACGAACTTCAGCACCCTCTCTCACCCGTCTCTTTCCAAGATCGAGAGCGCAATGTCCACAACGCTGCCAAGGATCTCGAGCGCCCGGCATCCAACGACTCGTCCCGCCCGCGTGGAAGGAAGGCTGTGCTTCGCCAGTTCGGTGGCCTGAGACCCCCGAGCGAGCTCATCGCATCCGATCTTACGTCCTACTTCCCTGACCACGCCAGGGAGGACATCGACCGGACGGCTCGTCTTTCGATGAGGAGATCAACCCGTATGAGCAAGGTCAACAGCCGCCTGAGCGTTGCGAGCAACCTGAGCTTTGCCTCGAGCATTGCCGACGCCCCGCCCATCCCCACAATCGCAGACACATGGTTGACTGCCTCTGTTCAGGCAGCGAAGCCTCAGAACCAGGCCGCTCGCCAAGCTGCCCGCAACACCCACGCATACCGTGACTCGGTCACATCATCTGTGCTTGATACTCTCCAGGAGGAGTCCCCCATCGAGCCGAACCGCAAGTCTTACGTCTCGTTTGCCGACAGCAACTCGGATACTGCCGCAGTGAGCGTTACCGACCCCGAAGGCAATGTCACGAGGAAGAGCTTCTTCGATGGCGAGTCGACCATCTCCACAGGCTCTGGGTCTGTGGAGCAGTTGACTCAGGCGCTCAACGAGGATGGTGAGGATGCTGATGAGGAGCTCCAGAGCTTCCTTGCTGGCGAATCCTGGTCGGATGACAAGTGGATGAAGGGTGCCCTCATCGGCCAGGGCTCCTTCGGCTCTGTTTACCTCGCTCTGCATGCCGTCACTGGCGAGCTTCTTGCCGTGAAGCAGGTCGAGGCCCCCGCGCCAGGTGCCAACAGCCAGAGCGATGGGCGCAAGAAGAGCATGATCGAGGCTCTGAAGCGCGAGATCAGCCTGCTGCGCGACCTTCGACACCCCAACATCGTGCAGTACCTGGGCTGCAGCTCGTCATCCGAGTTCCTCAACATTTTCCTCGAGTACGTCCCCGGTGGCTCGGTGCAGACCATGCTCAACTCGTACGGTGCTCTACCTGAGCCTCTTGTGCGCAGCTTTGTCCGTCAGATTCTTACGGGCCTATCGTACTTGCACAACCAAGACATCATCCACCGCGACATCAAGGGTGCCAACATCCTGGTTGACAATAAGGGAACCATCAAGATTTCCGATTTTGGCATCTCCAAGAAGCTTGAGGCATCCAACATTCTTAGCGGAGCAAACAACAACAAGCACCGCCCCTCGCTTCAGGGCTCCGTATTTTGGATGGCGCCCGAGGTCGTCAAGCAGACCTCATACACTCGTAAGGCGGACATCTGGTCTCTCGGCTGTCTTGTCGTAGAGATGATGACGGGATCCCACCCCTTCCCCGACTGCACGCAGATGCAGGCTATTTTCAAGATTGGCGGCGCCATGGCTGCTCCCACTATTCCCGAGCACGCCAGCCCTGAGGCCCAGAAGTTCCTCGCTCAGACCTTCGAGATTGACTACAACCTGCGCCCGAGCGCTGACGAGCTCATGCTCAGCCCCTTCTTGGCGCCCATCACTTGAGCTGCCATTGAGGCGCATGTTCCTCTGGCAGGGGCTTTATGACATAAAACTGTGGGCTACGTGCCACATATTTTTCTTTTCTTTTCACTCCTTTAATCAATTTACAGTACAAGGAGCACGGCGAAGGCTCCTTGTGGAGCGGGATGGTAATCGGCTTCATCTGCGGCAAGCGAACATATGGATGATGGCTTTGACGATCTGGGGGATGTTTGGCCTGGAAAGGCCGGGGATGTAGAAAAACACGCGGGGGCGAGGAGGCTGTAAACTATCTATATATCCCGATGATGACGACGACACGGAAATGGAAGCTGAGAATAAGTTGCATTACCTGATCATGCCTTGACCGGTGCATACCTCACTACCTTACGTGAAACTTGTCGGTTCGTCACATGATAGACCGCAGGTAACAAGACCGCACGCAAAAGAGACAGACATGGGTCATGGAGGGTATATCAACCAACGATGCGAAACAGGTCAAACTACCTAACAGACTTTTGCGAGGAAACCAGCTGCATCCCCCTTCCCAGCTGACAGTTCCAGCATTCACGCCAGCCAAAGGCCCAGAAAAGTCCTTTCGTAACAAAACAGGCAGGATGGGGAAAGCCGTTTCGGTCCGCTTCGATAGAAAAAAAACCCAATCCCAGTTTCCCCCGCGCAACTCGTCGTCTTCGTAGATCAAACCCGTGATAATAATACACGCACACTTCCCCCTCTATCTCCCCTCCGTTCGATTCCCTCGTCTGCGCTCTGCGGCTTTCGCGCCCCGCGTTCCTGCCATTGCTCCATCACCCCATGTCAGCACATGGAAGCTACTCCGAGTCAACGTCCATCTCGTCGCTTTTCGCGGCCCGTCCCCTGCGACTCCTGGTCGGCCTGGCGGGCGGCGCCTCCTTCTTGGCTGATGCCGGCCGGCGCGGGAGCTCCGCCGTCTTGGTGCCGCCGCGGGGTTTGCGCCCGTTTGACTTTGTGGGCGGCGGCGTGGGTTCCTTGTCGTCATCTGCCTCCTCTGGCTCAGACAGGCCTGAAGACGCGGGGTCAGACAGTACTGATGAGTCGCCCTTGGGTGCTGCGGCGACCTTCTTCTTGCTCTGCGCGGGACTCCTCGTCTTGACGGGCTTAGCGGGCGCCTCGTCCTCGCTCATAGCGTCCGAGATCTCCGAGTCGGACGCCTCAGGTGCCTTGTCGTTGTCCTCCTCAGACTCAGACTCGACCTCAGCCTCCTCCTCCTCGCCACTGCCGGAGCCGTAGTCCCACTCCGCCACGCCGTCTTCCAGCATCGCGTCATCGTCCTCGTCACTGTCGCGCTCCGTGTACTTTGACTCGGTCTTCCGGCTCCGCCCACTACGCCGCCGGTTCGCCTCGTCGACCACAGGAGACGAGGCGCGCGCGGCCTTGGAGGGCCGCTTAGGCTTCGCCTTGGCTTTTACGGCGGCCTTCCTCTTCGGCGCGGCGATGAGGCGCGCGGAAGCGGGTTTCGGCTCCTTGGTACGGGCCTTCTTCACCGCCGGGGCACCCTCGCCTCGCTCCTCGCCGGACTTGCGCTTCTGGTTATGGGGGTTAGCAACACCTTCATGAGTGAAGGGAGGGGTGGGAGTTTGCAGTAGCAGCACGAACCTTCTTCTTGTCTATCGCCTTTAGGATGACGTCAATCTTGTGATCCATACCGTCGGGGATATACTGCTTCGTGGCGATCGCCTGTGCCGTTTCGTGGTCCGTCAACCCGATGTAGATGCCCGAGGGCATGCCGACCTTACCGGGATACGCCTGGAGGGCCCATCCCCTGCGCTCCTGCCACTTTCGTATGACCGCCGACGCGAGGTCGCTGACGACGTAGAGGTTCTCACTCTTCTCAGGGTCGAGGTTGTCCCGAGTCTGCTTCACGCGCTCGGCGTACTTGTAGATCAGGCCGAGGTTCTTTTCGGTGGCCACGTGGCTGACGTAGTAAATGAGGTACTGCGCGTGGTCGGCCAGGTTGTCGGGATCAGTGTTGTAGTCCGGGTGGTGAGCTAGCAGAGGGATCAGCCTCGCCAGGATCGCCTCCATTGGGTTCTGCGGGTTTCCAGCCATCGATTGCACCCTTGAGCGGATCCACGTTTCGATGTGCTGCTTGAGTTCCGTCTCTGGCTCGAATGCAGTCAGGAAGATGATCGTGTAGAAGCGGTGACGAAGTCTGTTGAGAACCAGGTACTTCATGAGCTTCTCCACAAAGCCCCTGCGAACAGCAGGTACCACATCCTGTACCAGATACGCCAGGGTGTGGAAGTCCTTGTGAATCAGGGTGTCGTCGAGGTGCTTCAGCGTGCACAGCTTCAAGATGAGCTGGCCGGCCAACAGACGCAGGCGGGCGCGGAAGTGCTTTGGCGTGTTCCCAGTCTTGCTGATCTCGCCATCCTTCTTGACAAGCGTCATGAGCAGCTTCATCACTGGAGCCGCCTGGGCCTTGGCCTCGACCTGATCTTCTTTGCTGCGGATGCGGTTGACGGCGATGCGCAGTGAGTACAGCTTTGCCTGTAATTCCTCGTTCATGTTGGCATCATCTACCCACTCCGGATCTTTAGTTTCAGCCTTAGGACCTCTAGGGTCACTCAAGGCCTCTTGGCGTGTTGTGCGAACAATCTTCTGGATGGTCATGTCAAGTATCTCTTCATCCTTGTCCTCAACCACCTTGGGCGCTTGCAAATACAATTGGGCAATGCACTGCAGCTTGTTCAAGAAATGAGGCGCGTCATACTCAAAGTTCCTCATGATCTTGTCGAAGACGGCCGTTGCCGTGACCTGTCCCTGCTTGTCGTTCTTGGCCAACATAATCTTGATTGCATATTTTGAGGCTTTGACTGGTCGACCGTACAGGGCGTAGTGCTGCAGGGCCCGAGTGAACTTTTGGGTATCGGGAATCTCATCGGGATACTTCTTCGCGAAAGAAGAGCAGGCCCGCAAAATGTCAACGATACTTGGGTCGTTCGTTTTCTTCTCAGTAGGGGCTTGCTCGACGAGCTCTTCGCATAGGTCGCCGACAAAGTTTTTGAACATGTCAGGGTTGCGAGCAGAAATCTCGTGCAGAATCTCATGGGCGATGGCGCCGAAGCTCTCCTTGTTGCTCTTTGACGACTCCAATATGGCAGAGAGGTGGCTCTTGTTGAATATGATGCAGGCTGACCGGTAGAGGAATGGTATCATGGTATCGAGTGCAGTAGCAAGGTCTTGGCCTTTCGGGGGACTGTTTTGCATACGCTTCACCAACTCCTTGATCGCTCCTCGGACCGTCTTGTAGTCGCTCTGGGAGCTGATCGCGAACCGGATGAGCTGGTAGTTTCTGCGGTCATGCGCTTTGGCAAACCTCATGTAATCCGACTTGACCTTGAGAGGATCGGGGAAGAATTGGCCAATGTATTGGATGGTCCTTTCAAGGGATGCGGTCCTCTTCTGGCCCTCTGCGTCCATGACACCGCCGTTGAAGGCTTCACATTGTTTGATGAAAGCTTCTAGGACCTGGCCGAATTGGGGTTGACGTGCCTGCATGGTGAAGAAGGCCTTCCGAGCTTGCGCGTCGAGCGACTGCACCAGCAGCAGGATCCTCTCGGTGCGCAAACTGTCTTGTTCTGAAGGCACGCTTGTCACGGACTGGCTTTGGCTTGCCGTGTTCTTGGATCCCTTGGTCTTGGTAGGTGGGTATGAGAGGGGCAGCAGGCACTCGAAGATGACTCGGTCAATCAAAACGTTCAGCTCGAGATCGTTGGCGTACCAGGCATTGAAGATGGTCGAGGGAATGCTCTTGAGGGCTGTGACCACGAGCTCCTGTCCTGCAGCCAGCTCGCCCGCGCCGACACCCCAAAGCTTAGCAAGAAGCGTCATGGCCTCCACACGGATGGCCGGCCGCTTGTCGCGACACCGATCGAGCAGACTGCGGATGATGGGAGTTTCTTTATCGTTGCCGCTGCCGGACCCGAGCTTCAAGACAAAGTCGCGGAAACCGAAGAGCTCCATCGTCTTAACCGCTGCCAGTCTGACTTTCTCGTCGCCATCGCCAAGTTTCTCAGCAAGAGCTCGAATAAGCTCTGCTTGTTCTTCACGACTCAAACCGATACCACCTGCCGAGGTGGATAGGATGTAGCCGACTGCTGTTGTCCAAGCGGCACGAATCGCTGGCGTCTTATCTCTGCTTCTTCCGATGAAGCTGGTGTACGCCGTGTGATGTGTCTGCGCAAAGGATTGTGGTGATAACGGCGTCGTGAGAATGCTGAGTGAAGCCTGTGAGGAGTCTTCGTCTGCAAGACGCAGAGGAGGGTATGCGGTCGGGTCCAAGACCGGCACGGGTGGCGGTCCAGCTGCCCCAATGCCAGAGATCATATCACCCAGCGTTTCCGTAGCAATCTGTCGCAGCTCAACATTGTCCGCCGAGAGCTCAGCCTCCACCTGAGGAATCACATTTTGCAATACAGAGGGCGCGGCACGCCAGAGCTCTTTGATGAGCAGGTGCGCCTTTCTCAGCTCCTTGACCTCCAAGTCCGTGGGTCCCCTGGGAGCGTCATCATCGTCATGGTCGTCGCCGTGACGGTGTCCGTTGGATTTGGCCGCGAATCGAGATGCATCAATAATGACGTCGCTGAAATATTGGCTGACATAGTGAACCATCTTCTCGGAGCACTGCATGCAGATTTCCTTGGCCATAACATAGGCCAAAGGCTCGGTTTTCAGGAGCAGTGTTGACTGGCTGCTGTTGTCGCGCTCTGGTCGTGGGTTTGCGCCGCCTGGCGGTGCGGCCCGAAGGAACTGCGCCATGATAAGTTCAATGATCTTGGGGCTGATACCGCTTGACTCCTCAATCAGCGTGATGAGCATTTCCGACATGCGCCTAGCATTGTCCTTGGAAACACCATCGTCGAGAGTCGCTGTCGACGCGGTGTCGAAGAAGCTGGTGAACATGCGTTGCAGCAAAGTATCGGCGCCATCGATATCATTGATGAGAAGGATGCTCTGGGTATCGTTGAGAGAGGCCAGGACATATTTGTGCTGCTTGTGATATGGATGCGACTGGTCGCCTAGTTCTTTGAAAACATCCTTGATGACCAAATCGAAGAACATCTATGCGCGGGAAGTCAGCCAAGGCACAGCGACAAGGGAACGGCGCGGACAAACCTGGAGCTGATCAGGCGTAAAGGGGGCGTTAGGAGCCGACAGTTGCAGAACATCAGCGATGCAGGATGCGGTGTATGCTCTGACGCCTTGGTCCTTATGAGCCAGGAGGTTGCGCTGGCCGAGGGCCTCGCAAACATCGGACAGAGACTCGAGGTCGACATGGTCCTGTTCCAGTCTGCCCAGCTCTTCGGAGAGCTTCTCGAGGCGCTTGAGCAGCACGGACACGGCAATGGGCCTTCCGACCCTCCATGTCAGCTCCTCATCGAATTGCAGACTGGCCGTCTCGCCCGATTGTGCTGGCTCGTCGCCGGACTCGGCCTGTTCGACCTGTTCTTGCGTTTCCTCTTCTTCTGCTTCTTCCTCTGGCGTCTCCTCTGGTGTCTCCTCGACCTCTTCAACCGCTTCAGGCTCAGGCTCAGGCTCGGCGCGTCCACGGCGACGCGATGCACGCGCCATTTCTGCGCGGTATCGGTGCTGGGTTCAGCGTCGTGTGGTGCTGCGTTCGTGGCGATTTATCTTGTCGTGTCCTAAGATGGTCGCGGCGCGTGCGGGGATCAAGGTCGCGCGAGCTGTCGTCGCAGCTGGGATTTTCGCGATAGGTGTTCGAAATTCCGCCAAGAAATATATTCTCGTAAGGCGCTTGTAGGAGAAAATAATATATCCTTCAATGGATGGTGCTGTTGTCGGCGTCAATGACGAGCAGACAGGCTGAGGTGAGGAACTGGGATCCTTGGGAGGCAGATGGATTGATTGATGGGCGGTCCAGGGCAGCTTTGGGCACCTCAGGTCAAGAAGATCAGGTCAGTGCAGGCAGGGCAGCTCCAGGTACATGGTACCTTCCTCTTTCTGAAGTGGGACAATTGGCTCAGACCCAGCAGTCGTGTTACGCGACCGCGGCGCGTGCACCACAAAGCGCAGGGCGGCGAGTGGGGACTTACTTCCTCGGGTGGCCCAAGCTCTTTTCAATTGTCCCTCGACGCGCCACACGCCGCGAGCAGGGACTACGAATAGTCCATTCTCAGCCACAGTTCCGACTTCATGTCCTCGTGGTCTGTCTATTGCGGGCCGACCAGAGGACTTCTAATGGCGTTCAGAAAGGCTTCCATCAAGATATACTTCTGTATGATGGCTTTTCATCTCCAACGTAAGAAGACTTGCAAATGGTCTGTCGGACGTCGAGTATTTGCCGATAGAAGCAAGGATATGGCAGGACTTTACTTCCTCGATTGCTAGGTGGACCAAACCCCAGGGTTTCCTCCGTCTTTCGCCATATCTTTCGTGCCTCATCAACATAGATACAATAACTGGTCATAGGGGATGGCTCTAACTTTCAACAGATTTTGGATGAATTTTCTTGGTATCATTTTGAGTACTGCTTCAGCTAAGTGAGGGGCTCTACGGCTCAGTTCGATGATATGAAGGCCATGTACTTGATATGGCATCGAACCACGGACCTTCTGGGCTTCAATGTGTATATTCTGTAGCATGAAGTACGGAGAACGATGCCATGGAAACACGCTGACAGCTAAAAACCCAACCGAAGAGCCAGCCGGCTGATGATTTCCTGCTGCGCTTGGCCAAGTTATTTTTCAGTCGACTGTTCAGCCCACAAGTGTCTTCTACAAGTGTAGATGTTGGCCTGGTATATACCACCTCCTCAGCTGCGCTGGTTCACGTCTTGATCAAGATGGAAATACCTTCCCAGCCGGGTCTCTTTCACTTTCTGAAGTGTAGCACAGCTTTTTAATTCCGTACATTTTACATAAACTTTCATCAAAATCTTCTGACAAGACGTTCCATCACCTTGCGCCACCATTCGCGCTTGTTGCCGGCAGCATAACCAGTACCCGGTCTTTACTCGATGCTGTCATGTATGATTCTGCCATCTTGAGCATTTGATGGTGTGGTTGACTATTGTTGTCATCGGAAACTGTTTGGTTTCTTCAGTGCTCATGATGTTGTGTGGCGGGATGGTGGCAACTCAGCCTCCTTCCCCTTTCACAGCTGAGATGCTCGCATTCCTCAGTTGTTACCCAGCGCTCCTCTCCCTAAAGCTGAACTCACAGTGGTAAGAAATTTGCGTCCGCGCCCAGATTTTCAATCTCTCAGGCAAACGCTTTGTGCGTCTCGGTTGCGGAGCACAACAACAGTTACGCTCCTTCCTCTGTAGAGCAACCGCGTGCCCCACATCCACTCAGTCAACTACAAGGTCCTTCAACTCCCCCATTGACTATTGTTTGGGTTTTCTCTCTTACCTCCCACCTCTCTCCACAAAAACTTTCACTCTTCTGTCACTCTTCCGTGTTCTTCACCAGTCTTCCGCTGTCTGCCTCACCGCTACCCAGTCTCGATTAACCTGCCCGCCCTCTCTGGCTTTGGCTAATAGACTTGCTCTAGACTCCACGTTCGTTCAGCATACCAAGTAAGTGCCGCTTTGGGTTTCTCTGCGCGTACGTTCAAGTTTCCACACTTCACCGATGATATTTGGTCTCTGGACATATCCGCTGGCGGTTGCTTTTTTGAGGTCATCCTCACTCTTTGCTCTACTCCTGCTCAATTTCTTTACTCTGTTGGTCTCGTGCGTCTCTCTATCCACTCCTTCCTCTTTTGAAAAATGGCACACATTTTGCACACTAGCACTCCCAAAGAAACGCATGTCGCTCTTCTCTTCTCTCTCCATACCACAACTTCCGTTTCTCATACAAAGAGGCTTGTCCGCACATGCCACCTTCTCTCACGCGCGCACACAAGGTAACTGCTCTTTGCCATTTGTAGCCTACCCTGAGCTTGTCTTCCTTTCTCGGATACCCCATTCATCTCGTCTTGTGGACGAAAACGTGGTCTCTGTGTAGCCAGCACCTGATACTTATTGTTTTTCGCCTTTGCGTACTTTCCGCTTTGAGCGGTATTCTTCCGAATCAATAAGAACTAACCACTACATCAACTCAGACACTCTCTGACCAGTGACCAAAGCAAGTAAGTCACGTCCGCCTCTCATCCATGTATCTCACTAACATCGCACAGTGGAGCAGAATCCGGTCAACAACACTGAAAAAGTGGCCCCCCGCGAGGAGGACCTCGGTCTCCCTCAGCAGCATGTCGTCCCTGTCGCCCGTCCCCGGGGCATCAAGGAGACCTACATGAAGTACCTTCGCTCGAAGGTCTGCATCACTGCCTGTGGCGCTGTGACTTTCTTCATGGCCCTGATCCTCGCCGCTATTGGCCTTGGCCTCCTGGCCTCCGGTATGTCCGTCGACCTCCTCGTCACCACGTCATCTCACATTTTCACAGGCCGCCTCACGGTCAACGTCAACGTCAAGAACCCCGACGCTATGGCCCCAAAGATCGCTCAGCGTGATGTTCACGCCACCTACAGCTATTCTTTCCCCAACACTACGGTTACCACCTCGACTTCTGGCGCTCCTGAGGCCTATGGCTCCCAGACTGCCTCCGTTGTCAGCACCACCGTCTCCCTTACCGAGACTGCCACCGTCTTTGCCACTCTTTCTCTCAATGGTACCGCTGGCGTTCAGGCCACTTCTGATACTCTTGCCATCACTGGCTCTGTTTCCCCCGAGGCAGTCACGTAAGTTGTCAGATGTCATTTTTCTCCTCGCAAGTTCTAACATATTGATAGCACTGTCAACACAGCCGTCGCTGACACTGTTGTTGAGACGGTCAACGGCGGCACGATCACTCGTTATCGCAATGCCACTCATACTCTCACTCAGTACCAGACTGTCACCTCTGGATTGACTGAGGCTGTCATCAAGACGATCCTCGCTACTCACACTGCCGAGGTTGTCGAGACTGTCATTGGCAGCACCCTCACTGTTGTCGAGCACAGCGTGGCCACTCTCACTCTGACTGCTGATGCCGAGGAGTCGTCCATGGTTGTCTCTGAGGCGACTTCTACTGCCGTGGCTTCTGAGGAGTCTTCCTCTATCATGGCCTCCGAGATGACTTCCACTCTTGTGGCCTCTGAAGCTGC
Source organism: Verticillium nubilum (assembly GCA_002851675.1). Taxonomy (NCBI): domain Eukaryota; kingdom Fungi; phylum Ascomycota; class Sordariomycetes; order Glomerellales; family Plectosphaerellaceae; genus Verticillium; species Verticillium nubilum. The sequence continues at coordinate 333,306 of NMXI01000018.1, forward strand.
ATCTTCCGTTATCTCGTCGGTTATGACTGCCGAGGCTGCCTCTTCATCTGTTGTCTCCTCTTCCGCTTCCAGCAGTTCCAGCAGCTCCATCAGCGAGACCACCATCACAGTCACCCCCACGATTTCCCTGACCTCGACGGTCACCGTGGATGTTCCCACAGACATGGCCACCATCATGGCCACCACCACTGTCGCCGGCGGTACCACCACGATTCGCATCACACGCGATCACACCGTTTTCACGACGCTCATTCCTGTCCAGACCGAGGCTCCCAAGACGTGTGCCGCTGCTGAGACTGTCTTCATCACGGTCACCCAGACTGCCACTCCTCTGCCTGTTGAGATTACCACAACTGTCTACCCCACTACTTCTGTCGTCACTCACACTCATGGCGTCGTGACGGTCACTTTCCTGACTACGGAAGTCCAGACCGTTGTCCAAACTCTTTCTACCGAGATTGAGTTCACGACTTCCGATGTGCTCGCCCAGCCAGGCACCCCCATCGGCGCTTCCACCACCTCTTCCATGGAAGAAGACACTGTCACCGAGACCCAGGTCCTTACCCTCACGGAGACAAACATGGCGACCCGCACCGTCGACGTCGTCAAGTCCGCGACCCTGACTTCCAAAGTCTCCATGTTCACAACCATCACCGTCCGCATGGGCACCACCACCATCGGCGGCGGCGTCGTGACCGTGACCGTCGAGGCGCCATCCCCGGCCACGACCACCATTGCCCTCGAAGCAACTGACGTGCAGACGGTGACCGAAACCGAGTTCGCCACCGAGGCTCTCACCTCCTCCGTGATACTGTCCCCCGCGTCCGATATCCACATCAACACAACCATCTACAAAACCCTAACAGAGGAGCTCGCCACAACGATCACAAACAACATCGTCGACTCAGCCCCCATCACCCTCCACAGCACAATCACCCGCACCGCCCTCGTCACCAAAACAATCCTCGCCACCATCTCCGGCACCCTCGTCGAACAGGCCGCCACCGAAGTGGAAACCAACACCGAGGTCCTGACCATCACGCGCACAGTCGGGCTCAACACCACCGTCACCGTAGCCGGCACAGGCACAGGTCCCGCCGTTGTCCCCGCGCGCGAGACCCAGACTCGCACCCTCGACGTCTCAGGCTTCGTGCCTGGCGCCAACGCCACGACAACCTGGCCCGTTGAGGTGTCTGCCGGTGAGAAGCAGGGTGATCTGCCCGGCAGCGTTTTTTCGCTTGTGCTTGCCGTCGCGGCGCTTCTGTGCCTGGCTTAACGGGCATTTTCCCCCTCTCATGCTCACGGAGTTTGAGGAAAGGAATGCTTTTCCATTGGTTCGTCCAGAGGAGAAGGAAAAGATGCGCGCCCGGGATGATTTCCTAGGGTTTGTGGTTTGGCGTCTCAGGTATTTGGCATCCTTTTGCGCCGGCGTGCGTTGGATTTGGGATGTATGGAGATGAAAAAGGTCGGCTTTTGGTCAGAGGGTTTGGAATGGAGGCTTCCTGTGGTTGGGCTACCTTTTCTTAGGGATAGTTGGACCGGATGGGTTGCTTTGGGTTCTTTCTCCAGGCTAGGCAAATGCCATTCATCACGATATCTGCGGTTGAACGCTTGTGAAATGTGTGATGGTGCGAGATGGTCGCTACTCATCGTGCTGGCTCTTTCTTTCATTAATTTGCTAAAACGGCAGTCTTTGTAACCCATTATCATCTACCTTCCGACCCGCTGACGCTGAGATGCGTTGGGAAATAAAGGTAGGCACTTAGTTCTTTGCCACCTTGAGGATCCTCTTCTCCATCTCCTCAAATGGATCAACAACCTCGCCGTACTTCTCAAACACGCCCTCGCGATACCCGACATCAACCCTCTCAACAGCCTCATCCTCCTTCCACCTTGCTCCGATGAGCTCGTCAAACGTCTCATTCTCCTTCCTCTCCCTCGCCCACACGGCCTTGTACGCGCCGCCGAGCGCGCACGCGTTACCGCCGACATCGAGCCTGTACACCCCTTCCGCGCCACCGAGGACTTCGCCGAGAACCTGACCGATGGCCGGGTTCAGCGAGCCGCCGCCGACGAGGTAGATGCGGCGCGGCTGCGCGGGCAGGCCCTCGCGCGGTGAGTGCACGAGGTTGCGGCTGCGAAGGCGCATGCTGAGGGCCTGGCTCTCGACGATGACGCGGGCGTCCGTCTCGGCAGTCCACTCCTCCTTGGCCTCCGAGAGCTCGCCCTTTGGGGAGAGGGTGTGGCGGTAGGTTCCTGCGCGAATGTTGGGGACGATCTCCGGACGGGGGAAGTAGAGGCCGATCTTCCTGTCGTCGGTTTCGGAAGAGGCACCGAGAACAGGCGTCGAGGTGACGGCCTTGTTGAAGGCGGCCCAAGGATCCTTGTCGTCCTTGCCAAGACGATCGCGGACCTGCTCGCGCGCGAGGCCGCCGTTCTTGTAGCACAGCATGAACATGTACTGGCCGGGCGTTGTGGGGTGGTTCATGAAGTGGTAGCTGGCGTCGGGCTTGTAGATGGGAGTAATCATGAGGAAGGTGCTGCTGGTGCCGAGGGAGACGATGGCGTCCATGGGCCTCAGGGGCAGGGCCAGGATGGTGGCGGGGTTGTCGCCGGTGAAGGGGGTGACGTGACAGTCGGCAGCGAAGCCGTGGCGGCGCTGGAAGTAAGGGGCGATGGTGCCGAGAGAGGCGCCACCGTCGTGTTCCGGTTCGCCAAGCTTCTTGCGGAGAGCGGGAGCTTTATCGTCACCGCCGGCGGCGAGAGAGAGGAGCTCGTCTGACCAGGTGGCCGAGGGGATGTCCCAGAGGTTCATACCCGTGACGTCGCTGATGTCGAGAGGCGCGATGCGGCCGAGCAACAGCGAGGCGAGGAAGGAGGAAATGAGAGAGATGCGGTCGGTGGCAGCGTACATGTCGGGCAGCTTCTCACGGAGGCGCATGATCTGGGTGCCGGTGAAGCGGTGGTGGGCGGCGCTGCCAGTCACCTCAGCGAGGCGCTGAGGATCGCCGAGGTGCTCGTCGAAGCGGTCACATTGGGCTTGGGTGCTCCCATCCTGCCAATTGGGGGCATAGGGGTGGGAGAAGGCGTCGGTGAGCTGGTCGACGAGGGCCTTGGAGGGGCCGAGGTTGGCGAGGAGAGACTCGGCCTTGCTCGACCAGTAGGTGCTGCCGTGCTGCTGGCAGGAACCAGAGATGCCCTTGACGCGGGAGACGCCATCGGGGATCTTCTCGCGCAGGCGATCGAGGACGAGATCGAGGGCCTCGAGGAAGAGGGCTACAGGTGCAAAGACCTCATGCTCGGCGTCATTGGTGAGGACGCCCTTGTTGAGTTTGTACTTGGCGCCAAAGTCGGCGTCAAAGTCGACCTTGACCTCTGCGACGACGGTGAGGTCGGACTGAACAATAATGGCTGGCTCGTCAGCTGGGGTCGTTCATGGCAGTGTTGTCTCGGGGATGATGTTTGAGAAAGGATGTTCAGGCGTTCGAGCATCGTGAGGAAGGTAAGAGGAGGGGCAGGCGAGAGGCGAGGGGCAGAGGGGTAGAGGGGCAGAAAGTACCTTTGAGCTGCTGGGTCGACAAGTCGAACCCAAGATACAGAGGTCCTTCAGCAGACATGGAGGGCGAGCAGATGCAGAGCAGATGCAGAATTAAAATGACGATACTTGGAAAAAGTCAGAAACGGTCAAAAGAAGATCAGGCTGCTCGTCCTTTAAACACACAAACACCAAAAACTATGCACCGTCACATTTCTGGGCCGGCCCATCATCGTGACGCGGGGATGGCGGCAGTACTTGGGTCTGAGCAGGACCTGGCCTGGACTCAAAGTGACCTAAGGTACCACCTAGGTACGCGCTGGATGGGCAGACTGACGGATGAGGGTCCTCTCAGCCTTGGCTGCCAGAGAGGTGTGGACCCCTCGTCTCGCTGGCGTGCCCGTTAAGCACTGGAAAAGGCCCCCCCCCCCCCCCTATGAATTTAGGCTAAATGCAAAGGCGCTGACTGGAGTCCCCTAGGGCCTAGCCTGAGTCCTCAACCTGTGAGTCTCCATCTTCCTTCCCAGCGAGTCGGGTCTTCAGCGCTTGTCCAGACGTGGCTCATGCGCGCCAATCGTGCTCGTGGGACTTGGCTGATGCAGTTTGCATTCTGCTCGGAGTATCGTCGTTTATTTATTACCCCCCCCCCCCCCCCCCCCCCCCCCCCCCCCCCCTCCGATCGTGGCTATTGTCTGAGCACCCTGGATGCGCGCCATGTGGAGAGCAGGCCAAGATGGGAAGGTCGAGATGGCCTCCGAGCTCGGCCTCGACAGCAAACATCTATCAATCCCGATTGCATCATCAACAAGCACTTCCCAGGTCTCATCGGATGAATCAGAACAAAAGAATCAATTGCCCAACAGAGCTACCACTTGTCTGCCTGTGAAACGCGAGTAGTGTGCAGACCAGCTCGATCAGAAAACCCCAAAAACGCCTATCCCATACAGGTTGCAGCCTGCCCCAGCCATGGCAACTCTTGGTGGTACCACTTGGGAATTCGACATTGCCATGTCTGGCAAACAACACATGCCTGGCAGAATAAATGCCATGTTCGGCAAAAGAGAAACCCATCAGTCCGTCTCCGACCCAGCAACAAAAAGAGAACTGCTCCAGATCCGTCCACGTCAGAGCTCCTCACTGATGCTTCTCATGTGAGTGTCCGTTGCCGTTTGTGTGGCTGTGGCCATTGCCATTGCTATCGCCGTTGCTGTGACCATTGCCGTTCCCGTTGTGGTGCTCATGGTCATGCTCGTCGTCCTCCGGCTCGGGCGATGACCGCTGGCTGATCTCACCCGAGATGTACTCGTCAAACTTGCCCCCGATAGGCGCCTCCTTGGGCACATACCTCACCCTCACGCGCCTCACGCCCCTGACCTTTGCACCGACCCTCTCTCTAACAGCCTCCTCGACCTCCCTCGCCTCCTCAACAGTCCAGTCCCCGGGGACAGCGAGCTCTACATCAACAAGATAATTCTGCCCGCTCTTGACGCCCGAGACCTCCCTGACCTCGACCTCGCGCCCGACGCTCCTGGCCTCGAGGCTCGCGCGCGCGTGCTTGGCCACGCTCGTCTTGACCTCGTCGTCGATGCTGCGGTCCGCGAGCTCGTACAGCGCGCTAACGGTGTTCTCGGCGCCGGCCTTGACGACGAGGAGAGAGATGAAGAGGCCGCCGACGGGATCGAGCCAGGCGGCGTTGGAGATGATGTTGGCGCCGAGGACGACGGCGAGGGTCACGACGCCGGTGAGGGAGTCGACGCGGTGGTGGACGGCGTTGGAGGCCAGGACGGAGGATTTGCGTTCGCGGGCTACTTTCATGGCTGTTTATGTTAGCCGATTGCTCGAGAAGACTTGGACGACATTGGGCTTGGAGCAGAAGAAGGTAAAAGTCACTTACTCGCATGATAGAGCCACTCCTTGATAGCCACAGTCCCCGCCGCCAACCAAGCAGCATGCAGGCTCGGCCCGGCATGTCCATGCCCGTGGCCCCCATGTGAGTGCCCATGGTGCATGTGCGCAATCGCATCCGCCGCCGCCGCGGGATCCATGAAAAAGTGCGCGTGCAGCGTCAGCAGGCTGCTCCAGAACATGAACAGCCCGCCGCCGAGCAGCATGCTCGACACGCCGAGGGAGCCGAGGCTCTCGACTTTACCGAAACCCGCGGGAAAGGCGTCAGTGGGCGGCTTCAGGGACCAGGATACGGTAGCAAGGGTCAGGACGTCGGAGGCGAGGTCGGTCAGGGAGTGCCAGGCGTCAGCGATGAGGGCCTGCGAGCCAAAGGCGTAGCCGCCCGCGCCTTTTGCGAAGGCCATGCCTAGGTTGGAGAAGAGGCCGATGCGGGTGATGCGGACGCCGGCGTCGTTTTTGTTGGAGGAGGTTAGGTAGGTGTTGTCATGGTGGTGGTGGTGGCCGTGGCCGTGGGAGTGGCCGCCGTGAGAGCGCTTCTGGTCGGCACCCATTGTGAGGGTAATGCTGGCGGACGTCGTCGAGGGGTTGGGGAAGAGACGTGTGGGTGTCCTCGAGGGTGGTTGCGTTCGTGACGGTGATGACTGTGGTGTTCGCGTTGGTAGGGAGCTGTGGGATAATAAAGCGCGTCGGGAGCAAAGTAGACCGCTGGTGGTGGCAGATGATCGGCGGGGATGGGGTGCGGTTATGTAGGAAGGAGCAAGACACACAGGAGTGAATGAAAGGGAGGAAGATGTAGTCAACGTATGGATTGGAGAAGCACCAGAAGCGAAGGATTGGGGTTGTGGTCGATGTGGCCTCTGTCTCACGGAGGCAGACGAGCAGTGTTGAACGAGGCGACGGAAGACAGGCCTCCAGGTGGACGGATACGTGCCGGTGGCTGCTGCAGACGTCACTTCAGCCGTAGGGGGTGCTACAGTGGATGAGCCCCGGGGTTGGAGGCTGCGAATGCGTAGGCGGTCGGCCAAGCGCCTGGGGAGCCGGGCCTGGGCAGACATGACAAGGAGGGGGAGGGGAGGGAGAGGGAGAGGGAGAGGGGAAGGAAGGGGGTTCGGGACGAGTATGCCGCGCGGTGCATCAGAGTCTGCAATGCTATGCAAAAATAAATCCAAAAAATCCAAATGATGAGAGGCTCTGTTGGTGTATCCTGTAGGTAGACGCCGTCTGCCTTGTTGCACGCATTTGGGTCCCATCCGACTCCGGCATGACTTCAATTGCGCGCACCACCAGACCAGCCCACTCCTCTCGCTGCCCTGCTTCAAGTCAGGCCAGCTCCCCCTTCAGGGCAATCCCCTCCGTTCTGTCCACTGACATCAGCCCATTTCAGGCACACCCGCCCCGCCTTTCCGCTCTCTGTGCGAGCCGCAATCCGCAAGATCCACGAGCCACGGACGACTCCACCTGCTGCGTCAGCTATTCTTCCGTCCTTGTCTCATTCCTGAACACCACACCTGAGCCTGCAATTACATCCAAATACAAGCATGACAATAAGGCCGCGACGACTGGACAGAATCTTCGGCCTTTCCTTTCCTGCTGACTCGAACGGGGGATGGACTCGCGGCCTTGGCCCCTGATCGCTGCCCACCTCCCCCCGTTACTAAGTATACCCCACATCGACTGCCGGGCAAGGACTCGCACTTGAAGTTTTAGCAAAAACGAACCAAGCCACCATCTTTGTCATCTGCGGACCCTTCCCTCAGCGGGCCCCATGCCCCCCGGAATGTGGGCGGTCGGGGGTCCCACCAGGCTACCGGCACGTCAACGAACGGATCAATGACGCTCTCAGGCTGAGCCTCACGCTTCACATAGCAAAAGTCCGACAAGGCTGACCTGGTACACCACCCACCCGCCCGCTTCGAAGCTTACGAGCTCACTGCACATTCAATTGACACTCAGTCTATTTTCACAACCGTCGGAAACATCCCTCAATCTCATCACACCCGGCCTGTGTCGGCCCTGGCCCTGGCCGTCACCTCCGGCATGACGTCTCCAATGCGCAAACCTCTCATGCGCATACCCTACACTGAGCTCTTCGCCCCGCCAAACCTAATCCCTCGCAATGCGAATACCCTCCCCGGTGCCGTCGCCGCCCTCCAGAACTTCTTCACGGCGCCGCCTGCCCCGGGCCGTTCACCAGCTACGGTCGTCCTCTCGGGCGCCGGCCTATCCGTCTCGAGCGGTCTCGCCGACTATCGCGGCGTAAAGGGCACATACCGCGTCAACAAGACATATCGCCCCATCTACTACCACGAGTTCCTCGCCAGCCACGAGGCGCGAAAGCGCTATTGGGCCAGGAGTTTTCTCGGATGGACATCTCTACAGAAAGCGAGCCCCAACGCGGGCCACCATGCCATCAAACAGCTCGGCGACCTCGGCCTAGTCAACCACGTCATCACGCAGAACGTTGATAGTTTTCACCCCAAGGCGCACCCCGACATACCGACGCTCGAGCTCCACGGGTATTTGCGTTCCACCGTTTGCGTGACCTGTCGCAACGAGTACCCGCGTGATGAGTTCCAGTCAGAGCTCGCGAGGTTGAACCCTGCGTGGGCGGCGTTCTTGGAAGAGGTCCTCGCGTCGGGCGCCCTCGAGACTGAGGACCCGGACGAGCGCAAGGCAAAGGGCATCCGAACGAACCCCGACGGCGATGTCGACCTCCCTGGCGCGCCGTATACGACATTCCGGTACCCGGCTTGTCCGAGCTGCCTGTCGAGTCCGCCGGTGATGGCCGAGGGCGGGAGGCACGTTGTTGAGGTTGACGGCGAGGGCGCCTGGCAGGCTAACAGCACAGGAGGCATCCTCAAACCGGCGGTCATCATGTTCGGCGAAAGCATACCCAGTGACGTCAAGACGGCAGCCGAGGAGGCAGTCGACGCAGCAGGCAAGCTACTCGTGCTGGGAACGTCGCTGGCGACTTTCTCGGCGTGGCGGATCGCGAAGAGGGCCCTCGACCGGGACATGCCGATCGCCGTTGTCAACGTCGGCGGCGTGCGCGGCGAGGAACAGTTGTTTGCTGGGCTCGACTGGAAGCAGACCGGCGAGCAGAGAGTGCGCGTCGAGCAGTCCACAGATAAAGTACTGCCTGCCATCGTGGAGAAGCTGCAAAGGAACCCTGGTACGGGATTGCCACCAGCGGCATTGCGGGCGCCGCAGGAGAGCAGGGGTAACCACGGAGCGTTCAAAGACATGTTATCATAGCCGGAGAGAGGCAGCTAGAAGGCCAAGAGTAGTGTAGTTGTATTGGTTCCGGATATTCACGGTCTACGCGGCTGCTTAGAAGAAGCTCGACATGCCGGTTGCTTGTGACTGCTGCGTCTTGGGGGGTTCTGTAGAGACATCGCTCAGGCTTGTCGTCCGCGCGGCGGCCTCGGCCTTTGCCTTGGCGTTTGCCTTTTCCTTCCGGACAGCGTCATCGCGCTCTATTTCTCGGAGAACTAGAAGTGGTCAGTAGTGTACTCAACGGCAATGGCAAAGTTCAAGGCAACGGGCTTACCATCCTCCCAACCCTGCTCCCGCTCGGCATCCCCCGTCCCCAACGCGCGCTCGACATCGACCTTCTCACCCCTTTGTATCCTCTCGACAACCTCTCTCAGCACGCCGATTCGCACGTCCGATTGGCGCATGAAGGTTTCGAACTGTTGCCTCAATGAAATCATGTTGATGGACATCGAACCGATGAGCAGGAAGATGACGATGTAAAAGGTGGCGGGGTTCCATTCCTTGGAGCGCTTGGGCTTGACGCGCTTGATCATGGGGTCGTCTTGGAGCTTTTGCTCGCGCCGCAATGGTTTCGGTACGAGAGATTTCCAAAAGTCAGTTGAGGCGACAGTGGGGAGCGAGGAGGAGGGGCGGGATGATGGGAGGGCGCTCGAAAGGGCGACTGTCGACAGCGTTGCTTGGGGGGCTGTTCGGGGGGTAGTTCGAAGAGGTGCTGCGAGCAGGTTTCGGGTGATATTGCGAGACATTGTGATTTTGAGGTTGTGTTATATGTACAAGGGGAGGGAAAATGAAATGGGCTGCGAGAAAGTCAAATTGAAGTCGACGAAGTCAAGGTTGAGGAGTCTTAGTTGAGGTCTCGTAGGTCGCGACTGGCAGATGCGGATGGAAGAAAACCGGGGTCCAATTCAGACCGAGGTGGTCTGTGCTCAACCCCCCAAGTCCGACCTTTGACCGGAGCGTTCTCCATTGTGCTTTCTGAAGCAGCCACCACCCACCCAGGCTTGCCAGGCCATCAGTAGCTGTTGCCCCGGACAACCGGCTCACCTAAGCGAGAAACCTCGAACTGCAACAAATCGAATGCTAGGATGCTGGGATCGACCTTCGAAACCACACATCGCGACGTCACATAGTCAATTGCTTTGCTGCGATTCACGAACATTTCGTTTCTGCAGTTTTCTATTTCTGGGCCCCTGTCCATCTTTTCATTTTGTGCTTTCCACTCCCTCATGACGGCATGCTTAGTATACGACAACACACATGACTTCCCTACAGAACAAGGTCGACGCCGTAAAGGCCGCCATCACACCAACGACAACATGCACATCAGCGACGACAGTCCTCTTGAAGGAACTCCTCATTGTCGACACCGATAGAACAACACCCACAACCGCGAGCAATGCTCTCGGAAAGCCCTCCCGAGGCGCGGCAGTCCGCCCCAAAACCCCCTCCGCCGCGCGACAGACGACAACACGACCAAAACCCGACGAGCTCTCGAGCAAAGAGAAAGCCGCCCTCGCAACACACGTCGTAAATGCAGGCCTCAAAGCCCTCACCGAAACAGCCAAACCGACACCTCCACCTGTTGAGACGACGCCAAAGAAGCGATCAGATGCCGAGCCGAGGAGGGGCCTGAGGAGATCGAGCTCCATGCCCATGTCGCCACTGCAGCCGCGCGCACTGAACCGCGTGTCGACGTCGCCCGTGCTGCCCAAGACGGGGAGGCCGCAGTCTGCGCACGGCGCGCCTTCGACGGGGGTTTGTCTACCGCTCGTCGAGTGTTTGCGCGTTTCTTTCGCTTGTCTGCGGTCGCTGCATGCTGGGGGCAAGATAACGTTACCCGGAGGCCAGCTGGAGGCCGGTATGTCTTCCTTCGTGACGAAGCTGTTGGGTCTTGGACTTCAGGACCATGCGCACAGGGAATTGGCTATTTTGAAGAGGAGGTTAGAGCTGCTGGATGCGACGAAATCGAACACGAAGACAGACACGACGACTACGGCTCCTGCGAACGGGCTGGCGACAAACCTCGCTGATCTTCTCGACTTTGGCTCGATCAAGCTTTCCGGTGCGGTTCTGGGCCTCGTAGTCACGGCCCAGCTACAAGCGTTACGACTCATTGCGGCGGCGAAGAAGCCCGCCATGATCGAAGCGGCGGTGCCTTTCCTCGGCGACCATGCTTCCTCACCAATGAACCTTCTCTCCAGATATGCCAAAGAGTCTGGGGCGGCCAAAAACAAGGCGGCACGTCAGCTTGAACAGTTCTCTCAGCTGATCCTGTCCCTACCACCGAGCGTATCCAGCAAGGACGATACCCTCGCCACAGAGAGCCGTCTCAGTTGCTCGCCGACTGCAGCTTTCCAGCTTCACTCGATCGGTTTCGAGTATCGGCTCTGCTGGTGGGCAATGGCAGGACATGAAGCGGATGTGGACGGTGATCTCATACTGCCACTATCCCGCTGCATGGCGGCGTTCGTCCGCCGTTGCGCAACACCTGCGCCGACAGCATTCCAAGTCGCCTACGATGCCTTCAACCGCATAAAGGTCACTTGCGCAAGACAGCGTCTGCAGCCGTCTTCTGCAGCTTCTTCTCCCTTGGTGACAATATACCAAACACTGGGCACCTTTGCGCAAAGTTCACGTCTGTTCGGAGAAGCCGCGACCTGGATCTCCATGGTCAAAGATCACCTCGACCCCGAACAGAGCTCAGCCGCCAAAATCTGCTCAGTAGCGGCGCAACTCCTCGCCGTCCAAGCCAAGCGGGACGACACATCCATGGAGGAGCTTGAGTCCCTCCTGAAAAATATCGCGGCAGAGCTAAAGGGCACTCTTAAAGGCGACTCTACTGAGCTCGAGGAGCTCATGGTCAACCTCACCGCCGCAAGGCGATCAACTGTCGGCCTCTTAGTTCACAAGGAAACCTCGCTACCTCAACACATCACCTCCCTATGCCACGACTTTGTCCTACGATTCCCCCACTTCGCCCTCCGCTGGATGGGCAAAGCCCCTGCCCGGGATGCCGATGCCAAACACACCATCCGCTACGAGCAACGACGCCAGACCCTACTTGCGACAGCAACCCAGATAATGGACTCCTCTTTTGTTGTCCTCAAGGGAAAGATCTCAAAGGACGACATCGCTTGGGGTGAGCTCGACGGAACCCTCCAAGATTGTCTCACACTCCTCGAATACTTAGGCGAGACAAACCTGCCCCAGAAGGGCGACGGCGCAAACACCTACCCCGTCAAAGTCTCCTCACTCTACTATTACTACGCCGATCGCGTCCAGCGCAGTGATGAGAAGGAAGACAGCAAAGCCATTCTACGCCCCATCAAGCGCTCCATCGAGGCCGTGGCCGACCGCTCACCCCGGGAGAAAGAGCGCGCCCAGCTCATTAAGAAGCTCGAGCGCTTCTCGGAGCTCTCGAGGTCATCGGGCCGCATGACCGAGGCGCGCGACGCCCGCAAGGCCATCTGCACTAACATGGTCGAGGACGGTGTCCTCGCGGCCGTCGCGGCGAGCCTCAACGAGATGGCGCCCGCATTGGCCTGGAGGGCGGATGCCAAGACGGAGGCGCTGTCGAGGACGCTGGCGGCTATGGTCAAGCTCGACCAGGCGTGGAGCGACTGGACTTTTTTCCTCGCTGAGCTCGAGCGCGCGGCGGTGCTGGAGCATCTCATCCAGATCATCGTCTCAGATGCCGCCAAGGGGGGTAGCAAGCCGACGGGCCTTTCGAGTTCCGTGCCCGACGCGCTGCTGAGACTGTATACTCTTGAGCGCTTCCCCGTTCGTAGGCTGAGGACGCTTTGCCTGCTACTTGCCATGAATATGGGAGAGCAGCAGGAGTTTCAGAGCTTAAGGGGGCAGGTCGATGCGACGCTCGACGCTTGTCGGGGGAATGCATTTGGTGACGATGCTTCTCTCGCTAGGTTCCTTCCTCATCATGAAGCATACCTCGCCTCCATGATCGCCCTCGTCGACACCGATCCGGCATTGGCAATGAAGGAGTTGGAGGGACACATCTCTTCGTGGCGTGCCATGATTGCGCGATGCGCGACCATGGACCAGGTATACGCCAACATCGACAATCCCGAACAGCTCTTGCGACATCTCGGATCCGTCGAGGCATTTGCCAACCTGCGCGGCGACGATGCCCTTCGTCTCTCCGTTCTCGAACTATCAACTGACATCACCCGCCTGATGACGGATTCGTCCATCAACGCCGCGATCCTCAGCCACAGCGCCCTCGCGGATCACTACGTCTACCTCGGCTACGAAACAAAGGCAAAGGAGATCCTCACCAAGGCCGCCCACCTCGCCTCACCGGAGGGCACGGGGTCGGAAGTTGCGTGGGTGAGCCTACAGCTTTCGTCAGTCGAATACCAACTTGCCGCACACAACTATAACGAAGCCGAGGCCGCCCTCGTCCAGGCCAAGGCTGCCTTCGACAAGCAGACGACGCTGCAGAAGGGGTCGAGCCTGCAGAGGAGACTCCTCCTCGCGCGCGCGACGTACGTGTACTCACTCATTGCCATGGGCAAGGGTGAGACGCACCAGGCGCTAAACTACGCCAAGAATAACGTCAAACTGCTCTACTCCAGCTGGGCGAAGCTTGAGGCACGTAATCCCGCAGCAGCGCACGAGTCCTCGCAGATCTCCATCTCATCCACCACCGACGACGACAGTACCGCCCAGCAGAACGCAACGAGCAGCAGCGTCCTTCACGTCGCAGACGGGCCGGACTACTGGGCCCTCGCCTGCGCGCTCCTGCGGAGTATGTTCCACCTCTCCTCGGTCTACGTCCACATCGGCATGTTCCAGGAGACGCTCTACTACGCGGAAAAGGCCCTTTCTATAGCAGAGTCAATCGACTCCTTGGCCCACAGGACGCAGGCGCAGAGCTGGATCGGGTCCGTGTGGATCAGGGCCAACAAACCCGAGAAGGGACTCGACCTGCTCAACCGGGCGAGGGAGACGCTGGGGTCGCAGAAGCCGTCAAGGCGCGCGATGCGGCTGGCGTGCGAGCTCAGTGCGTCCTACGGGCTGCTGAAGGACAGGGAGAGTGAGGAGGAGCTGTTCCAGGCTGCGGAGGATATGCTGAAGATACTCACTAGTGCTGGTGTCGTCAGCAAGGCTGCTAGCGAGGACGTGGCGGAAAAGATGCAGCGACTCACACTCGACGAAACGCCCGCCACGACGAAAACTACAAGAGTGACGCGCACGACACGCACGACGAGAGCTACTCGAGCCCCGGCGGCCCCCAAGGCCGCAATGAAGAAGCCGACGACGACAAGAAGGACCGCTGCGTCAAAGTTAGCAGCAACTACTTCAGCCACCGTTCCCAAAGCCACACCCAAGTCACCGGTTCTCCAGACTTCAATGCTCATCAGCAAGGCGCTCGTGCACCTCGACAAGAAGGACTGGGCAGCTGCCATGGAGTTGCTTGATGAGTCGCAGAAGACGTCCGTCGGGCTGAGGCAGTCTCTTACCGTCCAGGTCCACCGGGCCGCCTGTCTCATCGGACAGAGCCTCGAGGAGATGCTGCATGATTCCGTCTTCTCCGTCGTGCAGGAGTCGACCATTTCCTTTCCGGCTGTCGCCACCATTGCGGGAGCCGAGAGGATGGGCGCGGACAAGACGGCGGCTGCCTCCCCGCCTGCGAGGAAGTCGCGCGCAAGAGCCGCGACCTTGCAGAAGGACGCCAAGGACGATACCGGATTCAGCTTTGTCGAGTCGCTGCAGAAGGCGCTCGAGTACCTCGTCGAGGCGCACTCGATGGCCTTCATCACGGGTGACGGCCACCTCGTCCTTCGCATCTCGGCACTCCTGCAGAACACAAGCATCTTTCTCTCGGCGGCCTCGAACCACACGGCCTCGAACCTGCCTCACATTGACTTTGCAACCTGCTCAATGGAGCTCGCGCGCAACGTTACCTGGCGGCGCACGCGCAAGATGATCGCCGTCGAGCAGAGCGACGCCCCCTTCAGCGACTGCTCATGGCCCACGGCCCTCGCCCTCAAGGACACGCGCCGGCTGAGCTGCGGCATCACGACGGACGTCGGCCGGTTCCAGCGCGACTACGTGAACATTATCCCCGCGGCCTGGAGCGTTATCTCCATCTCCCTCAGCGAGAACCGCCACGATTTGTGCATAACCAAGCTGCAGGCCGACCACACGCCCTTCGTCCTGCGCCTGCCCCTCGAGCGCGCCGTCTCGCGCGACGCCGACACGGAGGTCTTTGACTTTAAGCAGGGTCACGCTGAGCTCCTCGAGGTCATTCGACTCGTCAACGAGAGCTGTCATGACGAAGGGCGCGACTGGTCTGCCAAGGGGGCCAAGGCCGCGTGGTGGGACGAGAGGGAGGCCCTCGACAAGCGGATGAAGCAGCTCCTCGATAACGTCGAGCAGATCTGGCTCGGTGGCTTCAAGGGCATCTTCTCGCAGCACCCGCGGCGGGACGACCTGCTGTCGCGGTTCCAGCGGGCGTTCCAGAAGACGCTCGACAAGCACCTCCCCTCTCGGAGGCAGGTGCGCGGCAAGAAGGTCAACATGGCGCCCAAGATCACGCTCGACCCGCGCATCCTCGACCTGTTCATCGGGCTGGGCGATCCCGCGTCGCCGGACTTTGACCTCGACGAGGCCCTGACGGACCTGCTCTACTTTGTCGTCGATATCCTGCAGTTTCACGGTGAGAGGAACGCGTATGATGAGATTGACTTTGACTCCATCATGCTGGAGACATACGACGCTCTTCAGGCATACTACGCGGCCCTCAAGAGCTCGGAGCCCGCCGAGGGCGCCCACACCATCCTCGTTCTCGACAAGGCACTGCACGCCTTCCCCTGGGAGTCACTTCCCTGCATGGACGGCCTCGCTGTCTCGCGTGTGCCGTCTATGGCGTGCCTACGCCGCTTGATTCTCGAGCAGCAAGAGGACCCCGCGGCCCAAGAGAGCACACTCGCGGGTCATACGGTCTCCGCGAAGAAAGGCACCTATATCCTCAACCCGGGCTCCGACCTCCCCACCACGCTCAGCACCTTCCAAAAACCGCTGTCAGCCCTCGACGCGACATGGTCTAGCATTGTCTCGCGCGCGCCGAGTGAGGACGAGTTTGAAAAGGCCCTCTGCGACTCAGACGTGCTGCTCTACTTTGGCCACGGCAGCGGCGCTCAGTACATCCGCAGCAAGACCATTCGCCGCCTCGACAAGTGCCGCGCCGCCGCGCTGCTCATGGGCTGCAGCTCCGCCAGCCTTACGGAGGCCGGCGAGTTCGAGGTCCACGGCCCCGTGTGGAACTACATGATGGCTGGGTGCCCCGCTGTCGTCGGCACGCTGTGGGACGTGACGGATCGGGACATTGACCGGTTCGCTGGGAGGCTCTTTGAGGAGTGGGGGCTCATGCCCAGGGGCTCGTTCCCCGTCGACAAGTGGTCGGCCAAACGGGCGGGTTCAGCGGGGGACGGTGGAGAGACGTCGGTCGTAGAGGCTGTTGTTAAGGCGAGGGAGGCGGTGCGGTTCCGCTACCTCACGGCCGGTGCGGTCTGCGTCTATGGCATTCCCGTGTACGTACGTCCGGAGGCGCAGTGATCTCGTTTATTTGCTTTTTCCTGTATGTAGTAGGGCTGCATTACGAAGAGTTGGGTATGACGCCTGGGAGAACACAGGACTGGACAGAGCATAGCGTTTGGTTCTAGGATACATCGAGGAAGACATGACGTCGTTACATCCTTCTGTGCCTCATTGACATCGCCCGCCTCGCGGTAACAATGATCCCGATCCGCTTGGACACGGTGCCGCTCAGCGTGGTGCTGCTGTACCGCTGCCCCGCGCTCGGACGCGGTAGAGCCGACGCATGTTTTGCACGTCTAGCATAGCGGCGATGGGATGCGAGACGGGGATTAGATCAGGCGCGAGGCGAGAGTTGGGCGCCATTGCTGGCGTAGATGCGATAGGGTCATAGGGCGGAGATGAGTGTGTTATTGGGGAGGGATACGACGTGGAAGCCGACTTGGCGGGGTGATCGATTAGGATCAAGGATGACTGTCGATCAAGGCTTTGGTGTTCTAGTTCATGGCCCCGGACTTGTCTGTTTGCCAGGCCCTGGCATACTTTGATATTCTCTCGTCCTCCGAGCCTGACGTTTGTGTTTGAGCGGAGAACGCAAGCCCGCTGTCACGACATGGCTACCTTCAGGGAGCAG
Source organism: Verticillium nubilum (assembly GCA_002851675.1). NCBI lineage: Eukaryota > Fungi > Ascomycota > Sordariomycetes > Glomerellales > Plectosphaerellaceae > Verticillium > Verticillium nubilum. The sequence goes on from NMXI01000018.1 coordinate 350,216, forward strand.
TGTCACAGACCAGGACCCCGGTATCGCCGCGGAGGAAGTTAGATGACGGGGCAGCCCGGCAGGGTCGTCGCTGGGGAGCTCGAGGATGGGTGGCGCACAGCGGGTGACTAGACTCCCGCCCCGACGCTGCTCCCAAGATGGACTCGATGTAACGGTATTGACCAGGAGGGCAAGGCCAGAAGAGCAGGGACAAGGGCGACCGGATCAGGGCCGAAGGAAGGAAAGCATATGAGGAATGTGACACACCATCATGGTCGCCGAGATTGTCCAAGGAGTTTGCCGTTGTTTAGCCTCGGCCGGAAACGAAACGAACCCGAGCAGGTACTTGCTTTACCCTGTGGAATAGCGGCCACTACTAATGCGGGCTGCCCATCGAAGTGCGGGCGTAAGGTCTCCCCGGACTCCGAAAATGGGTGTCATGTTGTATTCAGTCTTGACCATGGCGCCTGTACTGACTGTCGTCGCTGAGGCGTGCTTGTTGAGACATCTCAGTCGTGAGAACTGGTATCCTGGAAAATGCACCTCTTAGGCCTAGTGCTATATGCACACCGATGAATGGTACTTAAGCACGAGCATCGATGAGGTTCCTTCGAATTGACCGGTCAGCAATTTGCCAACCAGGTGTCGGTATTCTATGGTATTGTCCTTGTACCTAGCTTCACAACAGACGGGCTATTTAGCCAGAATCTGACCAAATGACAGCTCACCACTGGCGTGGGAATGACAATTTGTATGACCATCGTATGGACAATGATCACTCACACATGAGGAAGAAGAGTGTGGCGGACTGATGAGTGAGACAGGAAACAGGTACGGTACGCCCCTATTGTCTCACGAACGACGATCTGTTGCTGGTGGTGTGGTGCAAAATGCGCGTGACATGGTACGCTCGCCTTACATGTCAAAGCTGCCATGGTTTGTCAGTCAAGTTGATTCTGATGTAAGCAGTTGTCAAATGAATGCTGTGCGAAGCGAAATGGCGTCGCACGACGAGGCGTCACAATTGGGGCTGGTTCACCCCCTCCGCTTCCCCTCGCCGCTTGCCAGGCCACATTCGTACTTGTGCTTACCGGTATTGTTCTACTCTTGGCGCTGTGGAAAAAGGCCTGCCAAGATGAGGCATGAAGTTACCGTAACAGGGATCGTGAGGATCAAGCATGGCCTTCGACCAGAATACACCAAGCGAGGCCCGTTGAGCTGGTCTGAGGTGATCTGAAGCAGCAAGCGAGGGTGATCACACACCGTGTCACAGCCACACAACCGCGCAGGTCTTGTGATTGATCGATTGATCGGTCCAAGTGGAGTTGACGCCGTGATACCCGGCGCTCGAGTCTGGGGGAGAGTCCAGACGTCCGTCTTGGCAACCTTACATGATGTGATGCGTATGGTGAAATGCGGTTGGGATGGCGTACGGCGGGTTTGTATCTAATTGATCCTGGGGCCGGCCGGAAAGAGTCTTCGGGGCCAATGAACGGGCGAAACATAGGAGGCAAGATTGGTAAAAATGTTCCGAGATGTGCAGCAGCCGGTCCTGCGGGCTGGACGATGGTGATCGATGATAGGTGAGATGGTGCAGAGACGGTAAAGACACACCAAGGCGGCCTTTGTCCTTTGATGATGGCCACCCTGGTCTCGGCGTCGTACTGCTACCGGTATTCCGCGCTTTTCCTCGCCAGGCTCCAGACTCCAGACTCCAGGCTGCAGGCTGCAGGTTTGATGGCTGATGAGGCAAGCATTGGCAAGCAACGAACTAGCAGCTGATTGACAGGTTGACAGGCGACCGACTGACTCAGTATCGCGCGCGTGCTGGCATGATGGGCTGAAGATGAAGAAGGTTTAAATTCGTGCCTGTGCTTCTGTTTGAAGTGGTCTGGCCCTCCCTGATCAAGGCCTGTTTCTGGCTTGGCAAGCATGGCAGAGGCCCTGGTACCTGCTAAAATCTGTTGTCTCCTGAGGGCTGTGCTTCGTGATGGGGACGCGAAACAGAATCTCTCCAAAAATTTGGAGACATGAGAAGACACGGAACTGATCTGCAGTCTCTGGACGAAAGGACAGTGAATGAATGGCTGGAGAAAGCTCGGTGAAGGGAGCAAGTTGGAGGCACCGGAATTTGCCAATAGCCCTAGGCATTTACCCCCGCTCCTGGACTTTCGTCACCCAGGGATCCCGAGGCAACTTGGGCAGTGTCTCACGACACTGACCGCAAGATGGCTCGAGCACCGACTGCCAGAGTGGATCTTGTGGAAAACCGCCGAAGACCTAGGGGGGGAAGTGACAGAAACGGGCAAAGTGCAGCAGGAGCATGCGGGTTGAACGCTACGGAGCGGGGCTGGTGGTAGGGATGAGCCAAACCTTCTTGCCCTCTACCAGGGGTGCCAGCCAGGCCAGCTTCCAAGTGCCAGGAGTGTGACCTGCCCCCCCCGGTCCACTCGACAGCCAGCTTGGGCAGGTGTTTCTTGGCATCGCCAGGCTCACCTGCCCCAGCGATCACCTTTTGATATTGCCTCGCTGAATCGATCAGAAAGAGTCCGCTGGGATGCGCTTGCCTCGCCTGACGCCTGTATAGCGCCTTCCTCAGTTCATCGTTCGTCAGCACTTGCAATTGACGTGTCTAAACCTCGCGTTGCTATTCAGCGAAGTCTACAACTCGATCACGCCGCCGTCGTCATGGCTCCATGAGGCTCTCCCCAAGCTTCGCCGAGGAAAACCAGACCTACTCCCTAGATAGAGCTCGTCGCAACACTATTGGCGTGCCTGGCGGCTTCTGGCGTGTTGCCCGAAATTCTTCGAAGCCTTCGATCGCTACACAGACTTCTTCCGGCGTGTCTTGAGGCGGCATCAACTCAACCCCCCATCGACGGCTTGGGTCTAGATGGAGACTTTTTCTTCTATTGGTTTGGGCTTGCTACCTGGAACCCGGCACCCTTAACCTTCACCGTCATCTGTGATGTCGATCTTCTGCGCCCATTTCTCCTTGACAAGTCCATGTTTGGACACGTCTGGGCATGTGTTCAAAATAGTCCAATCCGAACGAGCCATGCCATTTGCTCAAACTGTTCAACACAAATTGGAGCAAACCCATCAGGGCATATGGAGAGGACAAAGCGTACACAGCAATCCTGGGTACCGCTGATCCCTACCACTCAGAGAAGATGGCCGGCGTACTCCAAGCGGAATCGCCAACCATCTTGTTCAGTCTGTCTAAACCAAACACCGACAGCTGTCCGATCCATCCTTCCGCCCATCTGGCCGTCCAGCCAACGTCGACCGTCGTCATTGTCTATCGGTGCTAGACTCAACGCAAACCTGCCCAGCGCGATGTGTGGGCAATGTGGATGCAGGCGCGATGCTGTGCGATGCAACGCGATGCTCTATGTAGGTACACCACCTAGTCCTAGGCGCGATGGGACAGGATCCTCGGAACTTGCCTCTAGTCGACGGCTTGGACGGCCACTGCCACGCTCCGGCCGCTTTCCCTCAGCATGTTCCTCTCCGTTCATTGGGCGCCTTGCCCGTCAACTTTGAGAACTCACGAGGCCCTGAAGCTCACCCTGGAATTTGTCACTTGCTTTGCTGGGCACCCAAGGCACCCTGGCAGCCCTGGGACATCCATCTGCTGGTGCTGATGCTGGTGCTTGTCCTTGACGCTAGTATCAGTGTAACCAGGGGTGGGAGCACTTGAGGGGGAAATGGAGTGTTCCGCCCTTACCTAGGCGCTCGACGATTCGACCACGACATGGTCTCGTTCCCGTCCCTGCCCCCATCTACTCCGGCTCCCCGATGAATTCCCTTTCGAGGTCGACTTGTGGAAAAGACATTCAGCCGTCCGAGTGACACGGTCTAAACTCACAGAAAAACTCACAGAGCATCGCGACTTCCGCAGCCAGATAGGGCCGGCGCTCGAATCGTTCCAGAGTTCGGCTCATGCTTGGCATGAACCCGCGCCTCAAACAGGCGCCCGGCAGCCCGGATCGACCCCGTCCTGCCCGGGCTGCACCACTATATCCAACCCTGGCGATGTTAAGGGCTGGGGTGGGAGCATTCACGACATGTGGACCAGGATCGCATCCAAACACAACGCTACCGTTGTTGCCATGCAGTGTACGCAAGCACTGGGCCAGGGGCATGGCTGTGATGGCAAGCCGCAAGGCGGCGGCGCACTGTCATCGCCTCGCTTTTAATCAATCTAACTCTCTTGTCACCTCTTCTTCCCTGCCGCTACACGCACATCGCGACGCCTTTCCATGACCTCTTCATTCTCGATCTGGCTTGCTGCATTTCTTGCTTCATCATTGCGCGCCGCCAAGACTGACACATTAGCAGGCAGAAGAAGGAGGTCAGGTTGTCTAGACCTGTTGAGCCAAGCCAAGCCGACCCAGCTCTGCCTCGCGTCCCGGCACATCGTGCCCGCTACTGCGCCGCCGCGAGACCGCCCACCAGTCCGAGCCGGGACAGACCCCCCTTTCTGACCTAGGCTGTCCTGGCTTCCAGGCGTCGACCCAAGCCGCAAGTCCAGGCCACCCCCCCCCCCCCGCCCACACCCAGCGCCTTACCACGTTCCACCCTCACTATCTTCCAGGGCCAGCCTGCCCGTGTCACAGAAGACCAAGACCAGCGACGAACCGCACCGCCCGCGAATCTACCAGTACCTACCCCACACTTGTGAACGCTGAAGGACGCTCCTGGCCATCGACGGGCGAATGGCACTCAACTTGGACTGGACCCCGACCTCCACGCAATCAGACAAGACCCATTAGACTACCTCGAACTACCTGGCAATTGGTATCCACACCCACACCAACTCCAGCTTTTAGTACGAACAGCCCCCATCTCGCCTCGCCTGCCGTCCGTCATCGCAACTTGTTCTGCTCTCTCCTCAGACAACACAGAGATCAGTCACAACGTCCTGCGCGCGCGCACATCCTGTCTCTCTGCCTCAGCTGTGAACAAGGCTGCGAATTACCATCACATCAGCCACGACTCACGAGTGTCTACAACATCGACATAGTATGGTTGCGGGGCCCAACTTTGACCCATCAGTACGCTCTGCGGCTTGAAAGAGAGAGAGAGTGTGTGTGAGAGAGTCAGACAGCGAGAGGACTTCGTCGGCGCTCAAGGTCGTCGAGCCGCAGAAGGTGACTCTCTTTCTCGTGCGGGGGATCAGATTAGGCCCTCGCCCACTCGCTGGCTTGAGCTCTCATCGACGCCGGGCACCACCCCAGCCAGTCGACTTAGTATTGTTCTCATGGTGCCGTCATCAGCAACATGCAAACTACCACAGCACTCATGGACGCGTCACACTACGATAACTTCGATTTCTCGGACCAGACGCTCGGTGACCACGGTTCCGTGGTCTACCTTGGCGACACCGAGCATACTGATGTCTTCTCGACGTCACGACCACACTCCACGGTCTTCTTGGCTGCGCATCAACCAGCAGCGCCTGGTCTGACTGCTAATGTCAAGCTCGAGGGACAAGGTACATCTCAGCGAAAGCAGAGCCTTGTGGGCTCTGGGGATGACAGCCCAAACAGTGGTCATGGCGATGCCCATTCATTTGAAGACGCCGGCGCGGATGAGTTCGGTCTGTCAACACAAGGGCTGGCCGACGGCACTGACCTAGGAGGCAAGACCAAGGACGACAGAATGGACATGACACCTGCGTGGAGCGAACTCAAGACGAAAGCGGGCAAAGAACGCAAACGACTTCCCCTGGCCTGTATAGCTTGCCGGCGCAAGAAGATCCGGTGCTCGGGTGAAAAGCCAGCTTGCAAGCACTGCCTGCGTTCTCGGATACCTTGCGTTTACAAAGTCACGACACGAAAGGCAGCCCCCCGGACCGACTATATGGCCATGCTCGACAAGCGACTCAAGCGAATGGAGGAGCGTATCATCAAGATCGTACCAGGGAAGGAGCAATCCGGTACCTCCCCCAATATTACGAGGGCTGTTCTCAAACCTTCAATACCAGGAACATCATCCGTATCAAACAAAACAGTCTCTAAGAAGAGACCAGCCGACGAAGCCTTCGGTCCGGATCTGGAAAACTGGGCTAACGGTCCCATCAAGAGTACGCTCGATGGCGTCGACAAGCCTACGTCTCTCCAAATCCAGGAAGCCGAGGAAAACAAGCTGTTTCTTGCAGGCTTGGACGCGTTGCCGCCGAAGGACATGCAGGAGCACCTGGCCGAGGTCTTCTTCGAGAACATTTACGGCCAAGCCTATCACCTGCTCCACAAGCCAAGTTATATGAGGAAACTTAAGTATGTCTCCAACTCGCTTTCACACGACCCTTGCTAACTTGTCATGAAGAGCCGGCACACTACCTCCGGTTCTCGTTCTTTCCGTTTGCGCCATAGCAGCTCGATTCTCAACGCACCCGAAACTGAACTCCACTCCCAACTTCCTCCGAGGTGAAGAATGGGCTTCTCATGCACGGGAGATCTGCACCACAAGATATGAATGGCCTAACATCACAATTCTCACATGTCTGCTGATACTCGGTCTTCACGAGTTTGGCACCTGCCACGGAGGTAGAAGCTGGGCACTGGGCGGCCAAGCGATCCGCATGGCCTTTGCCTTGCAGCTACACAGGGACCTCGACTATGACCCACTCGGCCAGAAAGGAGCTTCACAACTCAGCTTTATCGATCGCGAGATTCGACGAAGGACCATGTGGGCCTGCTTCCTCATGGACAGATTCAATTCTTCGGGCACTGATCGACCCATGTTCATTAAAGAAGAGACGGTCAAAATCCCATTGCCCATCAAGGAGAAATACTTCCAGCTTGATATGCCAGGACCAACAGAGACACTGGATGGGAATGCATCTCGCACCCCTACACCCGAGGACAACTACATGCCTGATGCCAAGGACAACATCGGAGTTGCGGCGTACATGGTGAGGTCAATTGCACTATGGGGTAAAATCATCAGCTATCTGAATCAAGAAGGCAAGGAAATGGACCAGCACCCGATTTGGAGCGGCGACTCCGTATTCGCCAAACTTACGAAGGACGCAGAAGACCTTCTAGAAAACCTGCCAGATCTGCTCAAGTACACTCGAGACAACATTCAACTGCACGAAACCGAGAACATGGCCAACCAGTTCCTTTTCCTCCATATCTCGATGCAACAAAACATCCTCTTTCTCAACAGAGTCGCTATAGCCTTTCCAGGGGGGACTGTTGCTCAGGACACGCCCAAAGCCTTCGTTTCGGCGGCCGGGACGAAAACGTTCAGTGCTGCGAACCGCATATCGGAGATATTAAAGGATGCGGAGCCCTACATCGTCGCGGCTCCATTCGTCGGCTACTGTGCCTTCTCGGCCGCCACGATCCACATCATTGGCATTTTTTCCGGGACGCCGTCAGTGGAAGCAGCCTCGAAGAAACACTTGACAACCAATGTCAAGTTTTTGACCAAGATGAAGCGCTACTGGGGAATGTTCCACTGGATGGCCGAAAACCTGCGCAGCCAGTACAGAAGCTGCGCGGATGCGGCAAGGCATGGAGGACCATCCAAGGAAGGGGCAACGTCGCCCATATTTCAGTACGGCGACTGGTTCGATCGGTATCCCCACGGAGTCTCGCAGACCGACTTTGAAGACCCGGCCTTGGTCAAAAAGAAAGAGAAGGGCGAGGATGCTGTTCTCGAGCAGAAGCCCGAACTCCACACCGTGGAGGAGTTCTTCACCACCCTTCCCTCACCACACAGCACCGAGAGCAACAAGGGTACTTCAAAACCGCCAGCACACAAGCGGAAGTCTGCTGCGGGGAGAAAACAGAGCGGCTCCAGCGCTTCGACATCCAGGGCGGAACAGCACCAGCATCAGCTCGATCCCATCCTGACAGACTTTAATGGAGCTGCCATGCCAGGCTCACTAGGCTCTGGCCGGCCAGCCCATGGCAGAACCATTTCCGGGCAGCTGGGAGTCCAGACAAGCGGACCCGGGGACTTCAACTCCCTCACGATACCCAATTCTCAAGGCAACTCATACCATGCCTTGTCGCCAATCAGCCCCGTTGCCATGCCTCAATACGGACAACAACATGCTTTAGGAGGCCCAGGAGCCTCGAATTTCTACTCAACGGACCTCATGAGTATGTCGCTAAATCAGCAGGTCAATGGTATGCTTCAACCCCTGGACCGGCAGCTCGTATTTGGCGCGTACGCAGGTATGGACCAAGGAGAGTTTTCTCAGCACGGCCTGATGGATAACGCGAGCGACTGGGACAACATGTCCGCTGGTAACGGAAGGACCCCTAGTGTTGGTCAGAGGATACAGCGGCCCGGCGCTCATGGCCGGTTGAACAGTCTTGGCGGCATGCAGCGACACCCTCAGCAGCAACAAGCTCAGCAACATCAGTTCCCTGCGTACGGCGGCGCTGGCGGGCAAGAAGCATCTAGTGCGTGGTTTATGCCCTTTAATATGGAGCCGCCAGAGCTTGGGCAAGACATGGGACTAAACCTTGACAACTTTACTGGTATATTTGGTGGAGCTATGGGCACGCCTGGGGGAATGGGAGGTCACCCGGGAGGGCAATGAGCTTTACGCCACTGAAATTGTGACAGCCGTTCAGGTTGGACGGCGTCACGTAGACAGTGGACGAAACAATGTGTAGTATACATGATGGGATTTATGGCTGCCCGCTCACTTGAGAGCACGGTTGGACAGTCAGGGCGTTGGATCATCGAGACTCTAGATACCACTTTGCGTACAATGAAGGATGTTGAACGAGGAATTTTTGTTTGGTATCATAATTCTCTGTGCCAAAAGCCCGTCTCATCCATCGACTACTTCCATGAAAACGCGACTGATAGATAGATCATGGCGGTAAGGGAGAGACTTCCTATCCTACTCAGCGTCCTCCTCGGCTTCGGCCAACGGCGCTCCGCCCTGACTTTCGCCCTTCTTCCCCCTCGACCTCTTCCTCTTCTTCTTCTGCACTTCACCGTCGGCGTCTCCACCTCCCGCAGCGACCTTCTCCTCCTCCTTCTTCTTCTTCTTTTGCTGCTCCTCCTTGACTAGATCGTCAAACCCAAAAGTTGGCCCCGTCCGCTCAAACTGCCGCCCGAACGTCTCGCGCCGCCACTCCCGAAGCCGCGCCTTCTTGCCGAGCCTCTTACGATCCTTTTGCTTCTTCTCGGCGTCGCGGAACGTCGCGAGCTTCTTGAGGCCCGCGTAGTTGTTGAGCGCCGCGTCCGAAGGCGCCAACAGGATGTCGCGCGCCGTCATGCCAAAGGCCTGCGGCGACGTCTCGCGGTAACGGAATGTCAGCTCCGGGTCGTCGGCGGGGGTCACCTCCGCGCCATCGACATCCATGCGTGCGTCGACGAGTGCCTCGATCTGGGCGCGCTCGGCCTTAGAGGCTTTGCGGGCAGCGAGGCGGGTTTTCTTGTGGTCTTTCGCTGTTTTGCGCTTTTTGGAAGGGGGAGCGTCGGGATCAAAGTCTTCTTCTTCCTCTTGGGAATCTGCCTGCTCTCGTTGTTCATCGTCGTCGGAGAGAGAGAATTTGGGCTTCTCGTCGCCTTCAAAATCAGGGATGATATCATTAATGTCGATGTCGTCGTCCCACTTTGGCTTCTTGACCTTTTTCTTGCCGCCGCTCTCGTCATCCGAGTCCGATGCGACGTCAGCGTCGGCGTAGTACTCCTCGCCGAAGCGCTTCTGCATCTCCTGCTCCCACTTGTCGTCCTCCCAGTCCTGAGACAGGAACTTGACCCATTCGTCGCTCTGCACTTCCTGACCACGCAGGCCGGCGGCCTTCTTGATCTTGCGCAGCTTCTCCTCGGCCTCCTCGACCTTGAGACGGCGCAGGCGTGCTCGCTCCTCCTTGCGCTCGGCCTTGGCGGCCTCCTTAGTCTCCTTCTCGAGCTGGCGCTGTCGCTTGCGACCCGTGGCCTCATCGCGGCGGACGGAGCGTGCGGCAGTGATATCACGAGCATACGTCGTCAGGAACTCGTTGCTCTTCTGCGGGTCCTCAAAACGCATGTTGTAGGCCTGCTCGAACTCATCGGCCTCATCCTCGGCGGCGGCGGCCGCCGCGTCGTCGTCGTCCGACTCGAAAGCCTGCCAGTTGCGGCCGTCGGCGGGGGCGACCCAGGCACGGGCCGACATGAAGTTGGAGAGGAACGTCTCCGGGTCGCGGTTGGCGTTGGCAATGTCGGCGTCCGTCACCTTGTTGACCTTCTTGGCGCGCGAGGGGTGCAAGCCGTCGGCGGCGGGCTTGGCTGAGGCTTTGCGCTTGACGAAGTCGTCTTCGTCATCGCTCGAGACGTCGGACGCGTCGCCGCCGGCGGCGGCCCTGTTGATCTCGGAAACGATTGACTTTTTTAGGTTTTGCTGCTCCTGGGCGTAGGTTTGGGGCCTCGACTTTTCGTCTTCCTCATCGTCGGAGGCGCCGACGTCGCCGGCGAGGATCTTCTCACGGTGGTAGTCCTTCAGGCGGAGGGGCTTTTCCTTCTTCTGGGCTGGGTTCGTTTCTGCGGTGTTGGCGTCTGCCTTGAAGAAGGTGAAGTCCTTGTCGCGGACGCGGGGGTCTTTGTTCTTGATGGCGCTCAGGGTGGCGGAGATTTGTGCGTCGAGATCCTCGGTGGCCAGGAATCCGTCCTCATCTTCGGTTTCGGAGTCGGAAGAGGACTCTGAGTCGGAGTCGTCGTCTTGGGCGCCCTTTGAAGACTTGTACTTCTCCTCGACTATGAGGCTGTTAGTCATCGAGTCAATGCAGCATTGAGGAGATGAAAGGAAACTGACGTCGTTGCCTCTCCTCTCGCTTTTTGTTGTGCTCAAACTTCCGTGCGTACTCCTCGTTGACCTTCAGCTGAGGTGCCGCCAGAGATGCCCCTCCATCTTCGTCGTCTGAACCGCTGTCGTCGAGCAGGTTGATCTTCTTTGCAGGCTTGGCATCTTTGCCTAGGAAGGCGTTGGAAGCCATGATGCTGGTTCGTAGGAAAGTGCTAATCGCAATCGAAGGCAATCGACAAGCTGGCTTGCAGTGATCGGTGATCATGAACTACGGGGCCTGCAGCTTCAGATAACTTTTTTTCTGATCAGCCTGGGATTGCCGATGGAACGCCCTGAATTTTTTGGCGGGGCCCTGTCACTGAAGTGGAGTATCTTCCAATTCGGTGAAACCCACGGGCCGAGGCTCCACTCATCCTCCGAACAGCGAGAGACAGAAGGCGCCCATCCACCCGCAGCGTTAGGTTGCACCGCAGCACAGGCCCATGTGACCCTTAGCGGCTGCCCCGGTGCCACAGCTGCTCTTGCTGGTGCTGGTGCTGGTGCTGCTCAGCACTGACGCCTGCTGGCTGTGCCGCCCGGATCCAACTGAACTGATGAATGCTTCGTCATTGTCGCGCCTCGCAACCCGCTGTTTCACCGGCACCCGACCTTCTTCGTACCGAGCACCATCCACCACGCATACGATTTGCCTCCCATCAGGCAACAACATTGGACATTCTTCTCCTGGCCTCTTTGCATCTCTGCCAGCTTAACATCGACTCGTCGACTTCTGCGACATTCACAAACCGATTTGGCTCTTATCTGCTCGCCGCGATTACGATGGAGGGATCTGGAAACTCTGCCGCCAAGCCGAGCAGCAGCGTCAAGCTGGTGCTGCTCGGTGAGGCCGCCGTTGGAAAGGTATACAGTCGATGCATCGCGGTGGATGAACACAGAATCAGCTAACGTGCCATTCCCACCCAGTCTTCGCTCGTCCTCCGCTTCGTCAACAACGACTTCCAAGAGAACAAGGAGCCGACTATTGGCGGTACGGGAAGCCATCCTCGGTGGCCATCACTCATGAGCTAATGACTTTTACAGCCGCCTTCCTCACACAAAAGTGCAACCTGCCGACCCGGACGATCAAGTTTGAGATTTGGGATACCGCTGGCCAGGAGCGTTTCGCCTCTCTTGCGCCCATGTACTACCGCAACGCTCAGGCGGCGCTCGTCGTCTACGACTTGACCAAGCCCACCTCCCTCGTCAAGGCGAAACACTGGGTTGCCGAGCTCCAGCGCCAGGCGTCCCCAGGCATCGTCATCGCACTCGTCGGCAACAAGCTCGATCTGACCAATGACGGCGGTGCCGGATCTGCCGGAGGCGACGACGACGACGAGGCCGACGGCGACGAGGCGAGCGGCGATGCGAGGAAGATCTCGACGGAGGAGGCCAAGACGTATGCAGAGGAGGAGAGCCTGCTGTTCTTCGAGACGAGTGCCAAGACGGGACACAATGTTGCGGACGTCTTCACGGCGATCGCGAATGCTATTCCTGAGACGTCGCTGAAGAGCACGAGGGGTCCCGGGGCGGCGAATGCCGTCAGCCGGGGCGGCGAGGAGCAGAGGGTCAACCTGAACCAGCGGGATGCGGCGGCCAAGGACAGTTGCGCCTGTTGAGGGGTTTGTGAGTGGACGAGGGAAGGGGGAGGGACGACTAAGTGAAGAGGCTGGGAGTTTCATTGAGCTGCAGTGCTGGGGCGGGATAGGGTCTGCTGGTAGCAACCTGGACGTCTTCATTATTCGGGAGTTTTTAGTGTCATTCATGCGTTTTGCTCAGACATGTTTCCCCGATATTTGGTAATTGAATGATAGGACCGCTGGTGTGTGCCTCCATGGTTTCCTGCAGTGATGATGCTCGGGCCAGAATACCAAAGTAATATATGTGAACAGCGTTCTTCGTTACTAAGAATTGGAACGGCCGATTGATGCCTGCCCAATGCAGTCGTAATATGTCGAAAACCCTCTGTATGATCGTTTGCCAGACATGTACGGGGCTTCACCGAACTTACCGGTCAGGCCCCGTGTGATTGGTGGACCGAAACGCGTCCCGCTTTATTTCTCGACTTTTCCGCGCGCCTGAAGACCTGAGCGCTGGCAGTCACTTCACGTCACTTTGCTTGCGCTGCGACTGCCAAAACCTTCACACCAGCAGCTTCCACCTTGAAGATCCCCAATCAAGACTGACGGCGGGTGCCTGCGCCGTAACATGGAATCAGGGCATATTTCGCTGAATCCCTTTTTTCCTTGATCGTCGAACGGACACATTCCTTTCCTACCAGCATCCTTCCCAGCGGCACTTCAATATCTCCAGCCCAACCCCCACTCATGCGATCGACTACCGGTTGATCACCCTTCTGCGTCGGCGACATGGCTTCGTCTATCACGCCTGCGCAGGCAGAGCTTATTAGGTATGCTGCTTCCTGTTGTCTCTGGCCACTTCATTGTCTCATGCTGACCTCGTCTTCCCGCAGCTCGCTTGCACCCGAAGACATCCCCACCAAGCTGCGCTGCGCCATCTGCAGTAAGCTGGCAGTCAACGCCTTCCGTCTTCCCTGTTGTGAGCAGGCCATCTGCGAGACCTGTACGACCTCAGCCTACGAACTCCCCGCACGAGCTCCTCTTACTGACATTGCTCCCCTCCCCAGGCCAGTCGACGCTTCCATCCTCCTGCCCGGTATGCGAACACTCGCCCGTCTCCGCCGAGGACTGCACGCCGCACAAGTCCCACCGTACCACGATCCGGGTCTTCCTGCGCACCCAGGAGAAGAAGCGCGAGGAGAAAGCAAAGAGAGAGGCGCGGGACTTGGCGCCTGCGACGCCGGTCGATGCGAAACCGCCCGTGTCGCTACCTGCTACGGCCATCCAGTCGCCTGCTGTTGAAGATGTGCCTGAGGCGACCGATGCGAAACCGGCTGTTGCCGAGTCTTTAGAACAAGGCGCCGGAGTCAAGTCTGGCGATCTGCCGCAGGCAACAGAGTCAGATACGGCGGCGGTGGCTGAGGAGTCTGCTACTCAGGTAGGATCATCACAGCATGAAACACAGCCTCGACCATGCACTGACAATTCTCAGGACGGCGATTCCAATGACCAAGCGATAATCACAAACCCCGAGGCCGATGCCTCGCAAGAGGCGACGAATCAGAACGGCGAGAACGCCGCCGACGAGACCGCAGTCCAGACTGCGGAGGGCGACGCCGATGCCGAGAAGGACGACCAGGTTGAGACGGACGAGGCCGCCAATGGCCAGAACATGATGAATGGAGGGTTCAATATGAATTTCGGCAATGGCGGCGACTACAACCAAATGCAGATGATGATGGCCATGCAGAATGGAATGGCGCCCAACGCATTTGGCTCGTTCCCAATGATGGGTAAGTCTCCTCTTCACGCCCACAAATAGCTGTCTTACTGACATTCGCAGGCATGGGCATGGGCATGGACCCCATGGCGATGCAGAGCATGTACATGAACGGCGGCTTCAACCCTCAAGGCATGGGGATGGGAGGCTTTGGTGGTGGTTACGGTTCGGGCTCCAATAACTGGAACGGACAACAGTCATGGAATTTCGGCCAAGATAATTACAATTCTGCAAGTGCTGTTGGCATGGGATCGGGTGACTTTGGAGCATATAACTCTGGATTCCAGCCAGGCTACAATCAAGGTGCTTATGGTCACAATGACTACCGTCGCAACAACAACAACTTCTTTGGGGTCCGGGGACGCGGCAGAGGCCGCGGGTTCTACGGCGGACAAGGTCGCGGCGGTTATCAACAGTATGGCCAGGCCTCTGCCTACGACAATCAGCAGCAACAACAGCAGCAGCAATACGGACCCGGCGGAGCGGTTCAAGGCTCAAGCACAGGCGACAATCAAGGAGAGCAGACGCAAGCAGCAAACGTCGACGAATTTGGTCGCGAGATCAGAGCAGAAGATTCAGGGGACAAGGGCGCCGAGGGCGAAGCGAAGACCAGTCAGGATGCGGCAGAACACGATGAGACTGGGAACCCTAACAATCAGGGCGAAGGACCTGCATTAGTTTCTCAAGAAATGTCTGGCCAGAATGTTGTAGGCAACGCAGCAACAGCCTACGGTGGTGATGCATCCGCCAATGGCTATGGGCCTGGCGGCTATGGCATGATGCCGCACGGCGGTGCCGACCAGAACGTGGGAGGCTACACACCGCCCGTGCCAGACGTGCCGCTTAACGCTCCTACAGGTCCTAAGGCTATGCGCAGAGGACTGCCTAACACGAGTATGCACAACCTGCGGGCGCTCGGCTACCAGGTCGAGGACGACCGTGGCCGAAGCGCTTCGGTGAACGGCACCGGGCTGCCGAGCCCGCAGGAGGACCGCCGCAGGTCACGCAGCGGATCGGTCGCACGACCCAAGGAGCAGACTCAAGACTCGGGCACTCGTCGGGATGGCAGCAGGGACCGCGAGAAAGATGACGAAAAGAAGCATGACCGCGACGACGATGCTAGGGCGCCCGATGTTTCCGTCTCTCGCACAGCCAGCAGAAGCCGCAGCCGCGACCGCAAGAGCGACCGACACCGCCGCAGACGTCATCGCTCTGTATCGCGATCAGGCGACGAGCGCGAGAACGATCACCGACGCCACAGGCATAAGAGTCGAAAATATGACGCCGAGGCCGAGGAGGACACGAGGTCACGCCACAAGGACGACGACGGCAACAACGGCGAGAGGACTAGGTCAGCTTCGCCCACTGAATCGAGGAGGTCGGGCCACCGCAGCCGTAGGGACCGCGACGATCGGCGCCGCGAAAAGGAACGGGACCGCGAGCGAGACAAGGAAAGGCATCGCGATGACGACGAGTATGACCGCCGCCACAAGTCGAGCCGACGCTCACATCGCGACCGGGACAGGGAGCGGGACCGTGATCATGAGCGTGAGCGTGAGAGGGATCGCGACTACGATCGCGAGCGAAGCGACCGTGACAGGGATCGCGAGAAGGACCGCAGCAGGGACAAGGAACGCGACCGGCGGAGGCGCGACAAGGACCGACACCGCAGCAGCAGGAAGCAGTCGGCAGAGCCGTCGAACTCGGCTGACAAGGGCTTCAACCCGCCAACGGGACCCAAGTCGGGGCTCGAGATCAAGGGCAGCGGCGGCAGCAAGTCAGCCTCTGCAGACCGACGCGAGTCGACGAGCAGTGGCACCAAGACCAAAGACCCGCATGCGCTGGAGCGTGAGGCGCGTGACAGGGAGAGGCTCCTCCGGGAGACGCAGCGCATGGCGGGCCTGGCATCGCTCGCCGGGTCGAAGCGAGGGCGGGGCGGCGGTGAAGAAGGCGACGAGGGGAAGAGGAGCCGGCGCAAGGGGCGGCGGAGTGAGACGGTGGGCGGGGACGAGGAGGAGAGGATGCGCAGGCTCGAGGCCGAGCGAGAGGGCGGGCGGTGGGGATAGTCTGCTCGCCTTGGGGATCAAGACGGCGACAGATACACGGCTGCTCGGCGGAAGAGGCCGTCCTCGGCGGAAGAGGCCGCGTAGTAGGGGGAGCGGCGGTGCGACCCGGCTTCAAGCGGCTTCGCGGCGAGGCAGGTCACGGGCATGATCCTCTGCTGATCCCGGTCTTGATTTGACTGTTGTCTGACTATCTTTGGGCTTCATGCTGCTCCTCGTTTTTATAAGCTTCGGCGGTTTGCTTGCGTTGCATTGCATTCGGAAAGGGGGAGAGAGAGAAAAGGCTCAAGCGCTCTTATACTGTAGAGTGCATGTATTCGTGTAGAGTAGGCCTTGTTGCGGTTGAAGTATCAGCGCAGCTCTTGAATGCCAAATTTAAGAACACTCTCTTGGGCGTGCATGTTCCGCGCACAACAGTTGATCTGCCTTGATACTCTCGCAATGGCAATGTGAAGCCGGAGCGGCACTTTCGATGGCAGATGGCCCACACTCGGGATGATACCGTGGATGGCGTCACCCCCGCCTGATTGGAGAGGAGGTGAGGAGTCGCAAGATGTAGAGGGCCACCCCGGTCTACTACATCCCCATCTTCCTCCCTCGTCATACATTGAGTATCTATTATACCTTAGGATAAAGTACGCCGAAGATAGTCATGGCACCCTCAGCAGTAGCAATTCTCTCGATCGGCGACATGGGCGTCGGCATCGCCAAGCTGCTCATAGCAAAGGGTTTCACCGTAACAACCAACATCCGCGGCCGAAGCAAAGACACTGCGACGCGCGCCCGCGAAGCCGGCATCCAGCTCATCGACACAGACGAGAAGCTCGTCGCCGAGGCCGCAGTCGTGCTGTCTGTCGTGCCGCCCCGCGACGCCCTCGCCACGGCCCAGCGCGTCGTCGATGCTTTGCCTCCCACGGCGCCCGCGGAACCGCTGTACTACGTTGATCTGAACGCCGTCTCGCCTGCTTCCACGAGGAACATCGCGGCTCTTTTCGAAAGGGCGCGCGTGCCGGTGCGGTTCGTGGACGGGTGCATCATCGGGGCGCCGCCAAGGCTGCTCTCGTCTCCGGACCCGGGCACGAACGGAACCATCTCGGCGCCCAAGACGGCCACGGCAGACGGCGAAGAAGAAGCTCAGTCCGGCTGGTCCATCCCGGGTATTCCAACTTCGGGCCCTGCTCCCGTCTCCTCCGTTCCCCGCATCGGACCCCGCCTGGCCGCCGTTCTCGGCGCCTCACATATGAGCCCTGATGTCGGCGCCGCGTCCGGCCTGAAGATGTGCTTCGCCTCCTTCTCAAAGGGCCTCGCGGCGCTGGCTGTCGAGTCGTTCACCACGGCGCACAACCTTGGCGTGCTGCCGCTGCTGCGCGCCGAACTCAAGGCTAGGCTTCCGCTGCTGGCGGAGCAGGCGGAGAAGGCTGTTGTCACGATGCCGCCGAAGGCGTATAGGTGGGTTGCGGAGATGGAGGAGATAAGCGAGACACACCGGGTTGATGGGGGGTTTGCTGATGAGAGGATGTTTGGGGGGGCTGCGGGCGTGTATCGGGTTGTGGCTGATGATACGGTGCTGGGTGGGGAGAGGATTGGGAAGAGGAAGAGGGGGACGACGGTTGAGGACTTGGCGGGGGCGGTTGCTGAGGGGTTGGAGAGGAAGAGGAAGAAGACGGAGTGACGGAAGGATGCTCACGGGGTTGCTGTTGGATGTGGTTAGATTGTTAGAAAGGGGGGGATGTGAGGCGTTCGGATGTTGTTTTCCGGGTGTCATGAAATGTTGATTGAGTGAGCTCAAATACCTAAGTATACTGAGAGAACAAAATTAATGACGATTGACGAGAAGCTGAATCACCTTTCCGGTCCCAATCTCGAACAAATCTCATCTCGTGACACCTTGAACGCGGCAACAACCATGTCAGACCAACAGAGCAATGCCAGCCAGACGGTCATCAGCATCTCCTTCATCGAGCGCAAGGCCGGCACGACGCCCGAGCAGTTTTACCACCACTGGGAGAAGGTCCACGGCCCGCTGGTCCGTCCCTGGATGAAGAAGCACGGCTTCATCTCGTACACACAGGTGAGCCTCATGCCCTATTACAACCCAAGACCCCCCATAGGCGTACCCTCAGCCCTCTGACGAGCCAGGTCCACGCCACGTCGGCCCTCAACGAAGGCGTCGCGCCCATTGGTCCTGAGAACGCCGGTCCGAGCCCACTGGCAGAGTATGACGGGTGCGCCGTGTTCGAGGTGCCGAGCATGGAGGTCTTCGCAGCGGCGTTTCGGGATGAGTATTACCGCGAGACGATCGAGCCTGACGAGCACAACTTTATCGACAAGAAGGCGGGCGTGACGCGCATCCGTGGCGAGGTGAAGCAGATCCTGTAACAATTCGATTCGTTGTATTTCTCGCCAGCTCCATAGGCAGCAGCTCCACAGGGTATTGAATATTCGCCTCTACCTGACGTATTTGTTCATGAACTTCTTGTGGAAGTCCGACCGC
Source organism: Verticillium nubilum (assembly GCA_002851675.1). Taxonomy (NCBI): domain Eukaryota; kingdom Fungi; phylum Ascomycota; class Sordariomycetes; order Glomerellales; family Plectosphaerellaceae; genus Verticillium; species Verticillium nubilum. The sequence goes on from NMXI01000018.1 coordinate 368,916, forward strand.
AACAGATCCTGAATCACGTTAGCAAATTGATTGAACAGCAAAAAAAAACACAGCAGCCAACTCACGTTGATGAACTCCTTCTTCCCCTTATCCTCCGTCCCGCGCGCCTGGTTCTTGAACACGACATCATCATCCCACCGCCTCTTCATGTTAAAGTCAGGCTTGTTCAGCAGCGGATTCCCCAGCGCAATGTCCTTCTCCCGCTCCGCCTGCTCCTCAGCCGCCTTCTCGCGCTCCTCGCGCTCGCGCTTCTCGGCCCTCTCCTTTCGAATCTTCTCCATCTCGCGCTGCAGCTCGGCCTCTTCGTCGTCACTGTCGTCGTCGCTGTCATCGTCATCGTCGTCGTCGTCGTCATCTTCCGAATCGGCGTCGATGTCCCTCGTCTCCTCTAATATCCGCCTTCGTTTCGCCGCAAAGTCCTCTTCATCTGCGTCGTTCCCGTCTGCACCACCACCACCTCCTCCGCCAGGCCCATCGAGTGCACGCTTGACGCCGCCTGTGGCGGGGGGCGCATCGGACGGCGGAGGGAGGGGTGTGCCGTTCTTCTTGGCGGCGTGGGCGGCCTCGGCGGCGAGGAGCTCGGCGGCCAGATCGCGCGGGGCTTCGTCGTCTTCGTCGGCAGCACCGCCCTGGCCGGGTTGGCGGAACTTGAGCTGGGTGTGGGCGGGGAGGAGGCGCTGGTGGTAGGCTGGGCCGCGGAGGGCTTCCTTGCCACGGGCGGGGTCGAAGGTCGGCCTGTGGGCTGTGGTCATGTTTTCTGATGTGTGGGTTGGGTGGGTGATTGGTGTGAGGTGACGATGGTGGTGATGGCGGTTGTGGAAATGGGGGATGTGGGAGAGGGATGAAGTTGAAGATGCAAGACTCAAGATGCAAGACTCAAGTCTGGTTCAGCACCAATTGGAGCCAAGTTCAGTTGGCGTCAGGTCGCGACTGACAGGGGAGGGACGCTAGGGACTTTAGGTGCAGGCTGCACCGTACCGCCTGCTTACCTAAGGTACCTTACCTAGGTAGGTACCTTAGCACCAGGCAACAGCAGCCGGCCGTCACCGCCTGGCAGAACTTTTCAGGCCCCGCCAGCGTCTGCACCTTAGGTAGCGCATTGGATCGAATTGGAGGTCAAGCAAGCTCTTAGGCTCATGTCACTAAACTGAACCTTCAACTCAAACTCATATCGTCGTGAGTGAGAGTCCGCTTCCACGATACATACCCGACACCGTCAAGATGCCGCGAGAAGCTGAGCCCTCGGTCAACGAAAAGGAGTTTCTCCTGAAGGCCCTCCAAGAAGGTGTCAGGTTAGACGGCCGCCCTTTCGACCAGTACCGTAACATCGACATTTCCTTTGGCGATGAGTACGGCGTCGTCGACGTGAGCTTGGGCAAGACGAGGTATGTTTGGCACGCCATCAAAACCATCAACAAATACTAACAAGTTAGGGTCATTGTCCGCATTTCCGCCGAGGTCACCGTCCCACACGCAGACCGCCCCCTCGACGGCATCTTCCAGCTCGCCACGGAGCTCTCCCCCATGGCCTCTCCTCACTTCGAGCCCGGCAAGCCCACCGACACGGAGATTCTCCTGTCGCGCCTTCTCGAGAAGACGATCCGCCGCTCTGGTGCCCTCGACATCGAGTCACTCTGCCTCGTCGCCGGCGCCAAGGTCTGGAGCGTCCGCGCCGACGTCCACGTCCTCTCGCACGACGGCAACATTGTCGACGCCGCCTGCCTCGCCGCCGTTGCCGCTCTGCGCCATTTCCGCAAGCCCGACGCCCAGGTCGACGGCGAGGAGCTGACTGTCTTCACCGCCGCCGAGAGGGAGCCCGTGCCGCTGGGCTGGTTGCACTCGCCTTTTTGCGTGACGTTTGGCTTCTTTGGCGATGAGGGGGAGACGACGCTGCTGGACCCTGACTGGCGAGAGGAGCAGCTGCGCGTTGCGTCGTGCACCATCAGCCTCAACAAGCACGGCGAGGTGTGTCAGATTTCCAAGCTCGGCGGCGAGTCCGTCGAGGCCACGGCGCTGCTGCAGTGCTCTGCCATGGCGGCGCAGAAGGTCAAGGAGCTGTCGGACCTGGTCGACAGGAAACTGGCTGAGGATGCGAAGAGGAGGGACAAGGGCGGTTTGATGGCCGAGCTGTCGGCCGAGAACGACCGCGTGGCGGGGTGATAACCGCGAGGTCGGGAAGAAAAAAATAAATTGTAAAAAGAAATGATACCCCAAGTCTGGACTATCTTGCTGTATCCCGTGGGAGTTCGCTCCGGTTCTGCCATGTGCCGGTTCTGCCATGTGCCGGTTCTGTCATGTGCTTCCGACAGAATGCTCGCTCCAAGCGCCCAAACGCCATCTAAATGTCTTCAAGTCGTGATAACCCTTTCTGGCTCCCATGTCATGTTCTCCCTCCCAAGTCTCCCAAGTCTCCCAAGTCTCCCAAGTCTCCCAAGTCTCCCAAGTCTCCAAGCACCTACCTCATGACAGGCGGCCTCGACTCCTTGTTCCACTTGACCCTCGACCTCACCCACTCGACAGCCTCCCTGACGCCTGTCCCCGTCAACGCGCTGACAGGCAGCACCCTTGAGTCGCGGATACTCCCCGCCTGCTCGCCCTCGAAAACCCTCTTCACGAGCCCCTCCTTGATCCTGACGACCTCAACGCAGTCCTCCCGATCCTGCTTATTCGCCAGCACGAGCACCGGCACGCCCTCCGTATCCGAATGGCGCAGCACATCCTCCAGCACAGCCTTGCACTCCGCCAGCCGCCCCTCCTCATCCTCCTCGACGGCGGCGCCGGCCTTGGCGCTGTACCGCCCGTGCTCGTCCTCCACGAGCCGCCCGTCGCCAATGTCCGTGCTGTCGAGGATGAAGACGATGGCGTGCGCGCTGGCGTAGTAGCTCTGCCAGAGCTTACGCAGGGACATTTGCCCGCCGACGTCCCAGATCTTGAGGTACATGTCTGGCAGGTCGATGGTCGAGACGTTCTGGCCGACGGTCGGGACCGTGTTGAGTTTCGGGTGGGGATGGGACTCGAGGAAGAGGGATTTGACCTGTTCGTGGAACGTCGTCTTGCCTGCGTTGTCCAGGCCGAGGAGGATGACAGAGTACTCTGGGACAAGTGTCAACTACGAAGCGAAGGAAGGCAGCCAGATGGGAATGGAGGAGAGTGGAGGGCGCCGCACCTTCTTTGCTCGTCGCGAGCAGGTAGAGACTCTTTGCTAAATGATACATGCTGGGCTGTGGGGCCTCTGCCGGACCTGCGCGGCGGAAAGGATGCGTGGGAGGTTATGGAGGGTTTGGTCGTGGGTGCATGCGCTCAGCGAAGAGGCATGTTGGAGCTTTGGGTGGTTTCTTGGTGGAGTCGTAGGCGCGACGTTGCGATGCTTGTCTGTCGCGAAGGAGATCCGTGCGTGCCCAGACGATTAGGCCCAGAGCTCCACCATTGCTTATTTGGGCCTCGTATCCACTGGATGGCATATTCGCTTCTGCGATGATTGATCATTTGCCGTCGGGTTCTCTTGTTAGAATAAGCCCGAGGCTTCAATCACGGGATCTATCGTCCCTATGGACATGATCGTGGTCGTGCACCACACTGGCATGCTTTTCTCTCTCTCGATAACTTGAGAACTGGTTGGGCTGATGAACCAAGACTGCGGCGGACTTTTCACTACCGATGAGAAAGTCAAATCAAAGCTAATTGATAGAGCCCCTGACCACCCGGATGTGCACGTACTTAAAAATGAGGTGTTTGGAACCTTTAGAGAGTAGGTAAAACCTGACCTCATTCACATTATCAAGCTAACGAGGTATACAGTATCAGCATCGATGAAAGCATTCGCGAGGACGTGGCGAAAATCAGGAAATAGCCCTTCTTAGCTGAAAGAACTTAGGTTATGCGCTACGCGCTTGATATTGAGACGGGAAAAGTCAGAGAGGTGGTCCCGCAAGCCTGTAATAACCGAACATGACAGCATACATGTAAAGGCGCACTTCGATCGACATCGAGATATCGAATCTCAAGCCTTCTTCGCACGACCACTTTCGAACCACTCCTTCAAGACCCTTATCTCATCATCGCGCAGAGCAGGGTTTTCGGTGCCGTGGACGGAGATGGCATGCGTCACCAAGCTGCTTGATCTCTGTGCTTCATTGGTGTAACCCTTGGATTCGAGAATCGTCTTTGCCTGGCTTGGGTCTTTGACAAAGTGCTCGAGGAGGGTCAGCTCGTCGGAATCAAGGACAGGCCCGGGGTCGTTGTTGCGCGCGATAATCTCCTGGGCCGTGGTGTGGTTGGCCATCATCTCGGCTCCCGAGGGACCCGTGTAAGTGGTGGACATGGTGATTGATTGAATTGTGCAGGTTCGTGTCGTATGATGAGATGTATTTTTGGAGAGTGTTCTTGAGGACGGTGTTTAAGTAGCGATGATCCCAACGCGCGTTGACTGTCGGGAGCCTCTTATATCCGTGCTGATCTACGTCTGCCTAATCGATGGCATCGTCCGACATGTCACCCCGCACGAACTAGAGACTCTTTCTGACCCGATGCTGAAAGTGTGGAGTGGGTAAAATAAGCTCCATGGCAGTCCATCATACAGCGCTGCATTACAATGACGATGCTGTGAGGCACGCGGTCGCGGAATACCCATGGCCCACAGAATCGAGTGTTTTGATAGCACCAGCAATCACGACGCGAAAGACTGCCATTCCGGCCACAACCAGCGTTCAATTATAATGGATACAATTTTAAACCATTAAGGTTCGGAAGCAGAACTTTTCTCGACTTCAGATGTCTTTGGATATAATGAAACTAGTGACTTGCGTAGAATGTGATCCGTCGAAGTCGCGAGTGCTAAGCTGTCATGAGCACGGACGACTACGGGCCAGGGGGCCGGGACCCTGGGGGTCACCGGCAGACTAAGGGGCCGAGCGTTGGCAGAATCATGTATATATAGATGCGGCCAGAGGCCTAGATAAGGAGAAGGAGGGTATCGATTATTCTACGTCTCTATAGCTACCTACTAATAGACTTATTGCTCGTCCTTTACTTAGTACTAAACTACTCCCTTAATATAATAATTAATCTATCCTTTAGAAGGTAACGACTATTAGATATAATAGTAACTAGAGAGACGCGAAATACTAGAAGCTAGACTATAGTAGGGTACTAAGAGGACGTCGATACTAGGGGTAATATACTACTAATAGAATATAGCTAAGCGACAAACTAGGAGACTATAGAAGATACCCTAATAATAACTAATAAGGAACTAAATAGATAACTAGAAGATAAAAGACGGAAATTCGTATATAAGAGGAAGATCGAGGAATTAACTTTACTAAGAAAGGGGGAGGACCCTTTAGCCTAATAGCTAACTAGTAGTAGAAGAATAGCCTCTACTCTAAGGATAGCCTATAATAAAGGAAACTATAAGAATATATCCTTTACTAAGATCTAGTTACTACTTATCCGTTATAAGGGAGCTAGCTAAGTAGAGCTTAATTTATTCTTATTTAGTCTAGATATAAGGTTCTAAATTAATAATAAAAGCTTTTAAAGAGATATTAATAAAATAATATATATAAATAGCTACTTTATAGATAACTTATAATAGAAATAGATAGTAAATATATAAATAAGCTACGACGTAATTTATAATATTACTTAGAAGGTAATAGAGACTTAGTTATAAGAAAACGCGGACGACGATAATACCTAAGTACTCTAAACTATTATTAAATTATACAGCCGTAACTAATATTTCTAAAACCCTAGGTAGAAGTATTAGGACTTCGCGGACGCGTACGATAGCGTAGAAGCGGAGCTACTAGAGTCCCTACTATAAATCTATAGGGTTACCCTACTCCTCGCTAAGTTAGACTTAGACCTCGTTTAATAAATTATAGCTTAAAGTATTCCCTATATAAGAATAGAACTAAATAGTACTATAAAACGAGCTAAGACCCTACTATAGACGAAACGGACCCTAAAATAACCCTAGTACGCGAATAATTAAGAATAGATAAAGAGATAATCCGAGTACTTAGTAACGCGCTAGGAATATACCCCTAATGCGTATATAGATACTTATTAGTAAGGAAGTAGAGGATAAAGTATAGAATAGAAAGTACCTAAAATATAGCTATAGTCCCTAAAGATATAGCTAAGGTCTCTAATAGTAGATTAATAGTAAGCTACTAGGAGATTAGGAAGCCTAGAAAATATCTAATACTATATCTATAATAGGTTTAGCTATTATATAAGTAATTACTTAGAAGCGGCCTATACTTTATATAACGAATAGAGATATATATTTAAGAGCTATTAAAAAAACTTAAGGGCGAACTAGGAGCTAATTAGTAATAGGCTACTAGTAGATAATAACTAAGAATAGGATAAGTAATTATAATTATTATAAAGAAGATTTAAAGTAAAGATTAAGATATAGCTAAATAACTAATAGGTTATAGTAGAAGTAATACTAGATAATAGAATAGACGTAAATATTATAAGTAGCGACCTACTAAGAAGGTTAGGATTATAGCTTATACTAGATAAGAAATCTTTAGCTACCCCCCTAAGTAACGAGCGAATCCTAACCTTTAGTATAAGGAAGCTTATTTATAGGGTTATTAATAAACCTAGGTATAACGACTAAGGGCCGACCGACTAGGTTATAGGTAGCCCCGTATTAGAACCCCTATATTATAGATAAGATAAAGAAGGAATATTACGTATAGACCTATAGAATATTAGGTTATATAATAGGATTAGCTAAGGGGGTAATCCCCTAGTTAGGATTACGGTTAGGTTTAGATTACTATAATCTATAATCTAATATAATGAGATTACGACCTAATAGTAAGCTATCTAATATAGCCTTATACCTAACTAATAAGGATAGGATAATCGGGTATATAAGGACGAGTATTCCTATATTTATAGATATAGTCCTTCTTAAGGATAGTAATTAATCTAAGTCTTATTTTATATCTATTATAACGAGTACGTAACGCCTTATAATACCCCCCTACTTATTATTATAACCTAAGCTTCTACTTTTAAGTACCCTACGTCTTTAGTACTATCTATTCTCCTCTATAGAAATAGTTAGGTTATAATATTTTAATTACTCTTATTTAATAAGTTTACCTTATAACCCTAAGTAATACCTACTATAGGAACGATAGCTCTAAATACTACTTCTAGCTCTACTATAGAAGGTCCTACTACTAGTATCGCAGATATAATACGACTTATCTAGGAGTTACGTAACGAGAACGATTAGTTACGAGCTTAGGTAGTTAATAGTAACTATAGTATAGGAGGAGGAGATTATAAGTATCTACTTCCCCCTTTCTTCGATAGTACTAAGGGAGCCCTCTAGGGTTTCCTAACCTAACTTCGGGCCTATTACTTATTTTACGGAGCTAGCCTAAGCTCTAAGGCCGATAAAGTAGCCTTAGTAGCCGCCTTTCTTCGAGGAGACGCTCTCGTATAGTTCGAACCTATCTAGCGAGACTACCTCGAAAATACGGACTAAGACCGTAATACCGAAATACGGGTAGTATTCGCTAACTATAATATATTCGAAACTCGTATTAAAGCCGCGTTTAGGGACCTAGACGAAGAACGAACTACTAAGTAAGAGCTCTAGAACCTTAAATAGAAAGGATCTATAGCCGAGTATATTACTAAATTCTAGTAGATTTACTCCTACTTAGACTAGGACGAAGGACCTCGTATAGCTATCTACTACGAGGGCCTCCGAGATAACGTTAAGGACGAGCTAGTCTACTAAGATAGACCCGAGAACTTCTCTTAGTACGCTACTCTAGCTATACGAATCGATAACCGACTCTATAAGAGATAATAGGAAAGAAAGACTAGATAACGTTAGAAGAACCTAAGCTATTACGTTACTAATTTAGGTAGACGATCCTATAAGTAGCTATAGGCCTAACCTAGTATAGTATAGGGACGGATAACCTATTATAGTCCTATAGAACTTAATAATACGAAGTATAGAAAACCTAAGTTTAATATAAAGAATATTAAGTACTATAACTATAGAAAAAACGGCTATATAGCTAAAGAATACTACTAGAAAAAGATATAGAAGCTAGTAGAAGGACGATAAGTAAATAATACGAGTTACTAGGACTACGCTACTATTACTTAGTCCTATTACTTTAACGATAACTACCCCTAATATTTAGAGAGTAAAGAATCTAGCGGATAGTTCCCTAAGTAACCCTAGGGAAGCCGTACCCTAGTAATAGGAGAACGACGACCTCTAGAAAGCCTATACGAGGCTATAAGATAATACTAGTACAAGGCTATAACTACGCGCTAGGAACTAAGAGAGATCTACAAAGACGAAAATAGTTAGTCCGAGAGTATAGAGGAAGAGGAACTCCTACTCGGTTAGCTTATACGCTTACCTATACTTCTAGACTACGAAGTCGATAGCGCTAGTAATAGTAATAGTAACGAAGAACGAGAAAGGGTAATTAACCTAGTACTATAAGAGGAGGAAATTATCTACTATAGAGTAGCCGCTTAGAAGGCTAATCGCTACCCCGAGACCTCCGAGACTATAACCCTTATAGTAGGAGACTATCTAGCGCTTTACTAGTAATATATTAACTACCCTAACCTATTCTAGGCCGAGTATATATACGATAACTATATTATATACGAAGGAGAGAAGAATTAGGATAACTTCTACTTATAAAAGAAATAGGTTCGACCTTATACTTAGCCGAGACTTAGTAATACTAGTACTAAATAGATTATATATATAAAGCTATACTTATAAGGAAAAGCTACTTTTATACTCGACCCTTAGTACCCTATCGAGTATTATAACTACGAGCTAGAATAGTAGAAATACGTATATAATATATATCTTATTTACTATTAGAATAAGTATTATAACTAGAAGTTATACTAGTAAGATAGGACTAGGCGATAGTATTTCCGAGTATACTATAAGGATAATAAGTTAAACGTAGTAATCTAAGACTCTAACCGATCTATACTACCTAGGGCTAGGATTACCTCGAGTACTACTAACGCGTCGTCGGGAAAAGATAAGGGTCGCTCGTACGGAAGTAGCGAGTAATAGAAGTAAGAGAAATATACTTTACTTAGACGTAAGACGAGCGATACTTCTACCTTACTATTTAAGTAGAAGGAAGACGGTTCCGTATACTATTAGATAGTAGAGCCTAGAGTAACTATATAAGCCCCGACTATATTAATAAGTACTAAGTACTATAGAATTAGAAGGAGGAACCCTACTAACTTAGTATAGTAGAAGGATAAGCTATTACTTATAGAGGAGGAATTATAGATAAGGAGACTATACCCCTCCTAGTATCTATTTCCTATTATCCGGGATATATTACCTTTAATATTACTAATATAAGTAATAAAACTATTATCCTAGGAATCCTATAGCTTAGATAATAGAACCCCCTAATTAACTAGATAGCTAGCCGCGTCTAGTAGAGTATATTAGCCTCTAAGGAGAGCTCTAGGAGCAGGCCCTTACGCGATCTCTAACTAGCCCTTATAGAATAAAAACTAAAGGAGCTTATACTAGAATAGTAATAACGTCTAAAGGACGTACCTAAGGAATACTAGGTCTACGAAAAACTATTTCGAGAGGAACTCGAGATAGGCCTACTAGAATATACGTACTACGATTATAAGATTCCGATTAAAGAAGGTAAGATACCTTACTTTAATAAACTCTAAGGGCTTAACCCCGAGTAGATAGATACTCTAGACGAGTACTTTAAAGAGAACCTTAGAAAAGGATATATATAACCTTCGACTTTACTAGCTAGATACTTAATCCTATTTATATTAAAGAAAAATAGTAAGAAATAACTCTATATAGACTACTAATAACTTAATAATATTACGATTAAGAACTACTACTTACTTCTTCTTATTACTAAGCTAAGAGATATACTCCTTAGGGCCTAGTAGTTTACGACCCTAGACCTTAAAAGCGCCTATAACTATATCCGAATAAAGAAGGGTAAAGAGTAGAAGATAGTATTTCGTATTAGACGAGGATATTATAAATACCTAGTAATACTCTTCGGACTTACTAACGTACTTACTATATTTTAGAATATAATTAACGATATACTTCGGGAGTTCCTCGACGTTTTCGTAGTAGTTTATCTCGACGATATCCTTATTTTCTCGAAAACCCTCGAAGAATATAGAAAGTACGTTTATATTATCTTAACTAGATTATAATAGAAGAAACTACTAATAGAACCTAATAAAGCTAACTTCTATATATAGTAAATCGACTTCCTCGGATATATTATTATATTAGACGAGATTCGTATAGAAAAATCTAAGTTAGAGGCTATACGAAATTAGTTAACCCCCTAGAACGTTAAAGATATTCGAGTATTCCTAGGATTCGTTAACTTCTACTAACGTTTCCTAAAAGGATATAGTAGTACGGCTACCCCGCTTACCTATCTTACTAGTAAGGACCTAGAGTTTGCTTAGAACTAACCCTAGGAGAAAGCCTTTAGAGTAATTATTGACGCTATCCTCCGTAAACTAGTATTAAGGATACTAGACCCTAAGGAACTCTTCGAAGTTAAAACTAATACTTTAGACTTCGCCCTCGGAGGATAGCTTAGCTAATAAGATAGGGAAGGACGGCTATACCCCGTAGCCTTCTTTAGTAAGAAGCTTTATAGTCCCGAATTAAATTACTAGATTTATAATAAGGAACTTATAGCTATTATCGAAGTATTCTACGAGTAGAAGATATACTTTATAGGAGTATAATACGAGATTAAAGTCTATATAGATTATAAGAACTTAGTAATATTTATAATAAGTAAGGATCTTAATAAGTAATAAATTAGATAGTTAGAATTCTTCTTAGAATTTTATTTTAAGATTATTTACTATAAAAGATTAGAGAATAGACGCGCTAATATTCTAAGCTAACGTAGTAACTACGATATTCTAGTACTAGTAGAATATAATACTATCCTAGCTAAGAACTAAGACGGAAATATTATCCTATACTATAGAACTATTACTATAACCTCTCGAGTTACTATAAATAATAACCCTAAGTTATTAGTAGACCTTATTATAAGGATTTACTCTACTAAAGTATACGGATACTAAGGAGTCGCTAAAACCTATATACGGCTCCGATAATACTACGACTTTTAAGGACTTAATAATAAGTCGCCGACGTACTCTGCGATTATAACCTTTACTATAAAAGTAAGGTAAATAGGTATAAAGCCTATAGAGAACTCCGACCTCTCCCGATTCTAGAAGTAGCCTAGTAGTTAGTCTCCCTAGACTTTATTACTAGCCTATTACTTTCGAGAGAACCCCTTATAGGAGTTAAGTATAATAATATCCTAGTTATCGTCGACTAACTAACTAAGTACTCCTACTTTCTTCCCTATAAAGTAATAGGAATAGTAGAAAACCTCGCGTACGTCTTCCTACGTAATATAGTTAGATAATATGGATTACTATAAGAACTCGTCTTAGATCGTAATAAACTCTTTATAAGTAACTTCTAGAAATTACTTATCGCCTAACTTAGAGCTAAATATAAGCTATTAATAGCTTTTTACCCGTAGATAAATAGTTAAACGGAAAGAACTAACTAAACATTAAAATAATATATTAGATACTATATTAACTACTCTTAGGATAACTAAGTAGAACTTCTACTAATCGTATAGTTCGCTTATAATAGCTTACTAAGTAAGTTAATAAAGTAAATACTATTCTACGCTAACTATAGATTTAATCCTATAGTATATACTAAAGTAAGGGAAGTACTAGATACGCCTCGAGTAACGAACCTCGCTACCTCGATTCGTAATATTTAGGACTAAATTAGACTTAACTTAGAGTACGTCCGTATATAAATAGTATACTACGCTAACTAAAAAAGGATAAAGGGACTATCCTTATAGGAGGGAGATAGTATTTATCTTGTTTACTAAAATATTAAAACTAAACGACTAAACGATAAACTAGATTTTAAGAAACTTAGACCCTTTAAAATTTATAAGAAACTCTCGGATACTAACTACTCCCTTTTATTACTAGAGACTATAAAAATATACCCTATCTTCTATATAGTACTACTAGAACTAGCCCCGAATAATATTCCCCTTAAAATAAATACAGAAGTTAAGGATACTAACGAATACGAAGTCGAACGAATTATTAATTATAAATATTAGGATAATAAGGACGAATACCTTATTAAATAGAAAAACTACGGGTACGAAGAAAATATATAGGAACCTAAGAGCTACCTAAGCTACTATTAGTTACTACTTTAATAGTTTTATTAGACCTAGACGCTAGCTCCTCGGGTAACTTACTTAAACCTAACGAGGGCTAGTCCGTATTAGAAACTATACCTATAAAGGCTAGATCGCTTTCTACTTAGTACTCGTACGCTAGTAACGCTAGAAGAAGAACGCCGTCTTCCTTATCTAATTCCTAAATTCCCTAATAAAAAGCTTCGTTACTACGCTCCTTTACCTTCTTCTTGATCGCACGAATCCGTCGCAGATAATTCACGGCTAACGATAATTACTCTTAGAGTTTTATAAGAGCCTCTTCTATAGCCTCTTTATCGACCTCTAGTTTTTCCTCTATTTTAGATAAACGTTCTACTAAGCGCTAGTTAATATAATATATTACTATAATATAAGAAAGATACTTACGAGACGATAATACTAATACTCTATTATATTACCTCCCCTACTTTATATACTTACTATATCGCATAGACTTCTTAGATATTCGATATTTAAGCTTCTTTCGAAAATACTAAGTATAAGGTATATTAGCGTTAGAACCCTTAGACTTAATCGAGACTAAGAGGTTAAGGCGTTTAGTAGCTTTCTTCGATTATAGTTTTTCGATATAACCTAATATCGTATTATAGTTAGTAATAAGAGAAGGAAAAAGGATCTAGCCGTATACGGGGCCGGACCTACTACTTATAGTCGTTAGGATATCGGCCTAGAGGAGGAGTATTATATAACGACTAAGGGCCGACTGACTAGATTATAGGTAGCCCCGTATTAGAACTCCTATATTATAGATAAGATAAAGAAGGAATATTATATATAGACCTATAGAATATTAGGTTACGTAATAGGATTAGCTAAGGGGGTAATCCCCTAGTTAGGATTACGGTTAGGTTTAGATTACTATAATCCGTAATCTAATATAATAAGATTACGACCTAATAGTAAGCTATCTAATATAGCCTTATACTTAACTAATAAGGATAGGATAATCGGGTATATAAGGACGAGTATTCCTATACTTATAGATATAGTCCTTCTTAAGGATAGTAATTAATCTAAGTCTTACCTTATATCTATTATAACGAGTGCGTAACGCCTTACGATACCCCCTACTTATTATTATAACCTAAGCTTCTGCTTTTAAGTACCCTATATCTTTAATACTATCTGTTCTCCTCTATAGAAATAGTTAGGTCGTAATACTAGGATTATAAGGATCTAGTCCTCCGAGTATAAAGTAGTAGACGAGATCCGGAACGGCTATAATATTATACTAAGTAACTCTTAGCTAACCTAGACGAACCCTATAAAAGCCTAATAGTCGAAGTATTAGAGATACTTACTATAAAGAGAAGATATTAAGATCGTAGTATTAAGGAAGGAAATTAGGAAAGTAATAGAAAAGACGGATATAATCGCGATAACTATCCTAGAAAACGTCTAAATACTACTATAGGGGGTATAATAGGATAACTACCTTAGAAATAAAGCTATAACCTTATAAATCCTATAATAGTTCTAAGAATTGGGAGACGTATTCGATATAGAGAGAGCCGCTACCCTACTAAAGTATTACGAGTAGGACTACGCTATCGATATAGAAGAAAGGAAGAGAGTTCTATTCGGGCCTATCTACGTACTTATAGAAGAGGAACTTAAAGTATTCTAGGAATATATCGACGACTTACTAAAAAAGGGATAGATTAGGCCCTCTACTAGCCTAGCTAGAGCCCTAGTACTATTCGTCCTAAAGAAAAGTAGTAAACTTAGGATATATATAGACTATAGAGTATTAAATAAAGTTATAAAAAAGGATTATATAGTACTCCTATTTATCTACGAGATACTTAATAGGCTATTTATAGCTAGGCTCTTTACGAAGCTTAACTTTAAAGATATATACTATTACCTTAGAATTAGGGCTAGAAACGAATAGAAGACTACCTTTAAGACGAAGTACGGATACTTTAAGTACTTAGTTATACTATTTAAACTCGTAAACGTATTAGCTACTTTCTAGGCGTATATTAATAAAGTATTAGCGGGCCTTAGAAATATAATTTACGTAATCTATATAGACGATATCCTAATATACTCGAAAATAATAATAGAATACTAGAAGAGTACTAGAGCTATACTATAGAGACTTAGAGAATAGGGGTTATACGTAAACCTAGATAAGTATACCTTTAATATAACTATAATAGAGTTCCTAGGGTTTATAATATCCCTAGTAGGACTCTCGATTATAGATAAAAGAATTACTATAGTACGAGACTAGCTAATACCTAAGATACTTAAGGAACTATAGGGTTTCCTTAGATTTACGGGGTCCTATAAATACTTCGTAAAGAACTATTTAAAGATTATAGTATCCCTTACTAATAGAGGTAACTATAACCCTATAGTACCCCTACTACTAACGACGAAGGAGATTATAGTATTTAAGGAACTAAAAATTATTTTTATAAGAGTATTAGTCCTATATTACTTCGATCTATTACTTAGAACCCGAGTCGAGCTAGACGCTTCGAGCTTCGTAATCGGATCTATTATCTCCTAGTTAGAGGGGGGTAGCTAGAGACTAGTTACCCTCTTCTCGAGGAAGCTCTAGGGGGTAGAACTAAGATATAATACTCTAGAAGTAGAAATAATAGCGATTAAAGAATTATTTAGAATATAGAAGTAATACTTAGTATATAATAGAGATACTATAGAAGTACTAACTAATTACTTAAACTATAAGTATTTCCTAAATAAATTAAAGATATTATAAAGATAAGCTAGATAGCTATAAGCCCTAGTAGAGTTCGACTTTAGAATCGACTTTAGAGCTAGTAATAAGAACCTAATAGATAGCCTATTATAGCGACTAGACTATAAGCCGTAAAAAGGAGAGTAAGACGAGGCTCGAGCTAGATATCTACTATTATAGTTACGACGGTTTAGTAACCTTATTAATATAGTTACGGAGCGCTATTAGTAAGGAGATAACTAGCTACTATAAGAGGTTATCTAGGACGAATAATAGAGAGATAAATTCTATTTATTAGAGAAATAGAGGGGGAAGAAGGACTAGGAGGATACGGATAGGCTATTATAATACTAAAGGAAGGTATTTATACTATAGAATAACGATTTAAAGAAGTAAACCTTATAATAAGTATATAATAGCCTAATAGTAGGGTATTAGGGATATAGAAAGACGATTATA
This sequence comes from Verticillium nubilum, assembly GCA_002851675.1. Taxonomy (NCBI): domain Eukaryota; kingdom Fungi; phylum Ascomycota; class Sordariomycetes; order Glomerellales; family Plectosphaerellaceae; genus Verticillium; species Verticillium nubilum. The sequence goes on from NMXI01000018.1 coordinate 384,468, forward strand.
TGACTATGAAATACGTACTTCTAGAATAACTTATTAAAAGATATTAGGACTTATATCCTAACCTACCCGACTTACTAAATTACGAAACTATAATAATATAAGCTCTATAGTACCCTTACTAGTCTACTACTACTAGGCGGGCCGTTCTAAGAGCTCTCTCTATAGACTCTATAATAGGTCTCCTATAAATAGTAAAGTAAGACTCTATACTTATCGTAGTAGACTAATTTACGAAATACGTATAGTACCTCCCCGTAAATAGTAGACTTATAATAGAGGGTCTTATAATAATCTTATAGGATAACGTCTTTAAAGTATATAGGCTCCCTAGAAGAATAGTATCGGATAGAGGATCCCTCTTTATAAGTAAGTTCTAGATAATACTTTATAGACGGATAGGGATAGAGAGACGCCTATCTATAGCGTTTTACTTATAAATAGACGGTTAGATAGAGTAATAGAACTAGAACCTCGAATACTACTTTAGAACGTTCTATAATACGGAATAGTCGAACTAGGTCTAGCTACTCCTATTAGTAGAGTTCGTATATAATATATCGTTCTATTCGACTATCTAATAGTCCCTAGCGGAAGCCCTAATAGGGTATACCCTAGCTAGTCCTAGTAACTTATTACGATATTAGTAATACTAGGGAAACGTAGTCGTAGTAGAAGAACGTAGTATAGAATAGGAGGGGAATAGGAGAAGGATACGAGATCTACTATAGGAATATAGTAGATAATAAGCTAGATACTATAATAAGACTATAAACTAAAGTAGTACGAAGAAGGCGATATAGTCTTACTATTAGTAAAAATAGTTAAATAGTAGTAGCTAAGTAGGAAGCTATCGGATAAGTACTTAGGACTATTTAAGATTATTAGGAAAGTCGGGGACTATAGCCTCGTATATAGGCTATAGCTACCTACTAGCTATAGAATCTACGATATCTTCTACGTATCCTACCTAGAAGACTAGAAGCCGCGACTATAAGAACCGATACTAAACCTATAGATAATAGAAGTTAACCTAATTATAGGGATAGAAAATATATACTTAGTATAGGAGATTATAGCTTATAAGAGGCCGCTATATAATAGATAGTACCTTATTAGGTAGGCTAGTTACCCTAAGAGCGAAAATTTATAGGAGCTAGCTAGAAATATTACGAATAACTTAATCGATAGCTACTACGAGGAATAGAATAGGTAGAAGGATTATAGTAGTAGGTTACTAGGAGAGTAGTAGTAGATAGTTATAGGGTATTAACGGGGGACTAGCCCCTACTCTACTAGAAGCTAAGTAAAAGTAAAGTAATAATAAAAAAAAAAAATAGACAGTAGACTACTAGTAGGCTAGTAGTAGTAGTAGCGGGAGTATATAGTATAAATTTACTTATCCTAGCTATCCTAGCTACTTAGGCTATCCTTACCCCTAAGGCTATTACTACTAATAGTATTATCCTCTACCTCCTTATCGTCTATAAGGGCATTACGGTTCTTTAGCGGGTTAGTAGTAGATCCCTAGTAGACTATTAAGAGAGGACTTATAATAAGATTATAGCTCTCTCGTACCTTAGAGAGTATAGTAAAGATATTCCTAACCCTACTAGTAATCTACTATAGAGTAGTAGTAGTAGCCTTAGCGGCCTAGGCGGACCGCTCGGCGGCCTAGGCTAGGCGCTTAGTAGTAGCTAGGTAGCGGGCCTAGTACTACTCGGCGTCCTCCTTTTCGGAGGTAGCGCGCTTCTCCGCGCTAGCGGCCTTATTATTCTTACCCTACTAGAGAGCCTTAGCAGCGCTAGCCCTAGCCTTATCGAGGTTAGCCTATAGTAGGTTAGTAGTAGACTACTAGGAGATAATAAAGGAAAATATACTTTAAAGTTACTAGTATAGCCGTTAGTAGCTACGGCCTCTATAGCTAGTTAAAGAGCCTAGAAGATAGGCTAGTCCTTACCGGGGGGCTATAGCGGATTAGCTAGAGACTACTAGGGGAGTACTAGAAGTATCTATAGGGATATATACTTTTCCCTTCTAGGAAATATTATAGTACGAATATTTAGCGGAGGCGGCTACTTATAGTTAGTAGGGTATAGGGGGGTATTAGTAGACTGCCTAGAGACTTATATCCGTTATTCTTATAGTAGAAGTAATTCTAGGTACTAGCTAGGACCTACTACTTAGCTATATAGTCCGTATAGTAGAGGCAGGGTATGCCCCTAGCAGTATAGGGGGTATTAGCGGCGTTATAGATAGGGGTGCGAGTAAGTAGAGCTATAGTTCTATAGCGGATTAGTAGCGGGCTACTAGGGGATTACTAGTAGACTACTTATAAGTAAGAAGAGTATATAATTAAGATTAATAGACTATACTATACGTTAGTACTTAGATAGACTACTACTAGACTATAGTAGTCTTATAAGTAAGTAATCGAAAAGTTAAGAAAAACCGAAAATCTATACGAAGTTAGTAGGAGAACTATAGGTAGCCGACTACTAGAACCTAGGCTTCCTAGACTAAAGCTAAGATAGGCCTAGAGAAGATTTACTTACTATTACTATCATTATTATTATTAAAGAAGAAGAGAATAGGAGACTTAGAGACTAGAAGAGGCCGTTAGATATACGGGAGGGCTATAACTATACGAAATAGAATAGTACGCTATTCTTTATTATAATTTTAAGGTAAATAGGAGTAACGACCTATATAATAACTACGGAGAGCCCTAATAGTAACTATAAGAACCCCCCTAGTAGACTACTAGAAGATATAATTACTAAATAACGACTTAGAATAAAGAAAGAATATAGAATTAGAAATAGAAAGAATAGAGATATCCATAGTAGATTAATAGTAGAACCTCTAGGGGCAGCCGAGTACTAAGGCATACCTAGTAGACTAAGAAAAGAAGAAAGACTAAAATAGATAATAAAGATAATAGATAATAAGACTAATAGAATAATAGAATAATAGAATAATAGAATAATAGAATAATAGAATAATAGAATAATAGAATAATAGAATAATAGAATAATAGAATAATAGAATAATAGAATAATAGAATAATAGAATAATAGAATAATAGAATAATAGAATAATAGAATAATAGAATAATAGAATAATAATAGCTAGTTAAGGCTATAGTGCTATGTAGTAGGCTATAAGGAGAGGAAACTACTAAAGGCTATTACTTCGAGACGAAGTAATAAGAGAGAAGGGCTATTATATTATAACTACGGACGACTACGGGCTAGGGGGCTAGGACCCTAGGGGTTACTAGCAGACTAAAGGGCCGAGCGTTAGTAGAATTATATATATATAGATGCGGCCAGAGGCCCAGACAAGGAGAAGGAGGGCATCGATTATTCTACGTCTCTATAGCTACCTACTAACAGACTCATTGCTTGTTCTTCACTCATTGCCAGACCACCCCCTTGACACCTAATGATAATTCAAGAGTGCTTGATTAGTCGTTTAAGTCTGATCTTTCTTAGAAGGCAATCGAGCGTTCAGAGCTCTTCGTAATTATTGTTGAATCTGATTTTCTTTACTACTCGGATTTCCCGCAGCGTCAAGTACTAAGCCCGGATCAAGAAGCAGTCAAACCTGGAATTCCCGCTATGTGCCTCAGTTCCCACACAAGTATATCCGGACATTGATAGACCGAGAAAAGAAAAGAGGCTTGAGTTTCAGAGGCTACGAATATTCTGCACGTAATTACTTGCGTATACTCCAACTTTTACTCCCAGGGACCCTGGCTAGGCTCAATGACCATTGCCGGCATGGTCAACACGTCGACTCAGATTATCTCCATAATCACATTCCGGTCTTTATCCCGAGTTGACCCCACATGGCCGCGTTCCGACCACATGTTTCCCACGATGGCATGACGCCCTCCATCCCCACAGTCATCCACTGATGAGAGGTGCTTGTAACTGGGGGCTCGGTGGGATTCTGTCAGGGCCCTCACTGCGGCAGTCATGAAACCGGAGCTGTCAGGGCGCTCTACAGGTCCGGCAGCTGTCGAGCAGCTATATAAGGTACGGCGGGACGGCCTCTAGAGGTGCGGGGGCAGATTTCAGATGTTATTCTACCCTATACCTACCTGCCAATTGACTGCGGAAGCGAACTGCGGAAGACCTCTTCACTCTATTCACATACGCCTCTGACAGATTCCTACCGACGTCTCCATAGTCGTCGTTGTTTTAGTCGCTCCCAAGATCCGATGTTCGCCATCGAAACCTTGAATCTGATTCTGATCTGGTTGCAACATCACATCTTTATCCCTGGACGCCAACACTTGTGTTGCAAAGCTCTGTCACCCTTGCGACTCCGCAACACACACATCAACAACTGCATGTCCTTTCGGCTGTCGGAATAACGCTCGCAACAAAGATGGCCGATCCCCCTGTTCCCGAGAATCAAAAGGTGGAAAAGATACAAGCCACAATCTTCAACTCTGCCTTTGCTGAGAAGGCCGAAAGACTCCTACCAACCCTTCACACGTGGGACGTGAAGCCGCAACAAGTCATCCACTTTAAACCAGATGAGAAGGCCTACTTCAAACTCCGTCCGGTCCACCGCCTCTCCATCGAGGCACTAGCCGACAGGGCTTGGAGCAAAGGCGAAGAGTTCACCCTCGACTTCGGCTCACATAATGTCGGCCACCTCTCCTTCCACCTCGGCGCCGAGGGCGTCAACATCGACGCCCCTGCGCGTCTGAAGCTCACCTTCGGCGAGACGCCCTACGACGTAACCGAGGAGCTGCACCCGTGCCGCTCCTGGATCAGCACAAGCTGGCTCCCCGACGAAGTCATCAACGTCGACTGGGTGCCCTCGGACGTCTCCCTCCCGCGCCGCTACGCCTTTCGCTACCTGGGCGTGCAAATCGTCGACACCTCCTCAAAGTACAAGGTCAAGTTCAGCAATATAACCACCCGCTCCCTGAGCGCCGTGCCGCCAGATCACCCCGTCGCCCCCTGCCCCGTCCCCAACGACGACAAGCTCCTCCGGCGCATCGACGCCGTAAGCCAGAACACGCTCCGCAGCTGCATGCAGACCGTCTTCGAAGACGGGCCCCGCCGCGACAGGCGCCTCTGGTCCGGCGACCTCCGGCTGCAAGCCCTGACGAACTACTGCACCTTTGGGCACCACGACCTCGTCAAGCGGTGTCTGTACCTGTTTGCGGCGCTGCCTCGCGACGACGGGTCGCTGCCGGCGTGCATCTTTGAGAAGCCCAAGCTGGCGCCTGCCACGGACTACATTGTCGACTATGATGTGCTTTTCGGGTCCATTGTCAACGACTACTGCGTTGCGTCGGGGGATCTCGAAACGGGGAGGGACCTGTGGGAGACGGTGCTTGGGAGCACAAAGGTTGCGCTGACGCATATCACGGACGAGGGGGCGTTTTCGTGCGGCGCGTCGAATAAGTGGAAGTTTCTCGACTGGGCTGATGATCTTGACCGCGATGCTGGCATGCATGGTCTTCTGATCTTTGCGCTGAAAGCCGTCAATGCGCTTGCGGAACTGCTGGGAAAGCCCGTCCCGCATGAAGATGCGGTGGTCGGGCTTCTCGCGTCTGCGGAGGGGAGCTTTTACGATGCCGAGCGGGGAGTCTTCGTCAGCGGGCCGGAGAGACAGGTCTCGTGGGCGTCCCAGGCGTGGATGGCGCTCGCGGGCGTCATGGATCCGACGAGGTGCAAAGCGGCGCTCCTGGCTGCCATGGCTGATCCAGCGGCCGTGAAGCCTCTTACGCCGTACTTGTATCACCACGTTGCCGAGGCGCTGAGCGTCGTGGGCGGCGAGGAGGAGTGTCTCGGGTTGATCAGGGAGTACTGGGGTGGTATGGTGCGTGCTGGTGCGGATACGTTCTGGGAGTGCTTCGATCCGGAGGACAGTCGGAGCAGTCCGTACGGGGATTGTCACAACAACAGCTATTGTCATGCTTGGAGCTGTACGCCGAGCTATCTGTTGAGGGTCAAGCTGAAGGGCTGGTTGGATGCTCGTGGGGCGGCATGACGGCTGGTAGATGGAGATTTTGGAGGTACGTTGAGCGATTGCAAACGAGCGTTACTTGATACATACATGGCTGGACTCGATCGTCCATGTTGGGGAGATGCTGGTCGACATTTCAGCTGGTAGCCGTCGCACTTGGGTGATTGGGGGTTGATTCGGGATGATTGGGTGTGATCCGAAGGTTGTCGACTAGAGATGAGATGAGAATGCTAACCTCCAGACCTTGGGCCACTATTTCAGGCTGCTGGCAACGGCTACATGGCTAGGCAGTCGGTCTGCTTCTCGCGCGATCATATGGCCACGGGATGATCGGCAATAAGTATTTATATGAGCAGAAGTGAAGAATTCCAAGAAGCACATGGAACGTCGTCACGCTCAGTTCTATACAGAATATTCATGACGATTGGCTTGATATATGAAACTATTTGTGATGTTATCAAACTTCAAATTTTGTACCGTTGCTGTTGATCTCTCGACGCCAACACAAGTAATGAATCATTTTTCGTAAGTTTTGGGTTCCTTCAAACGTTGACTTACAACTGAGTTGCAAACCTCAACTTCCCTTGCTCACGCCGTCTCCTCCTCGACCTGGATCTTCGAGACCTTACCAGGAACAGATCCGAACCCCTCTTTGCCCTGATCCGCCGCGGTGGTGGTAGGGTACCTCGTGGTGAAGTTGACCGCCGAGCCAACACCGGTATCATCCAGACGCGAAGATTCATGCGTGTAATGCTTCGTATCAGTCTCCGCCGAGTGCTCAGCGCCCGAAAACGAGCTCAACAAATCGGAGCCCATCTCCGGCAGCTTCCTCACATTCTGAGCCGCCTGCGAAGCCGTATCCTGCGCCTGGCCCGTCAGGCCGGCAGCCGTCTGCTTGGTTCCCTGAGCGACATCTCCAACACGCTGCTGCGCGCCGGCGGCCGATTCCCGTACCCTGGCGGATCCCTCGGCGACCTTGGCCTTTCCATCGTTGACGAGCGCGTTGGCGTTCTCGGCGGCGGCATTGCCGAGCTTCTCAGCTTGGACTTTCGCCTCCTGGGATACCTCGCGGCCGCGCGCCGAGGTGGCCAGGGGGGCGACGAATAGGGAGGTCAGACCCAGGATGGCGAGGCCAAAGGGCGATAGGAGACGGCTTAGGAAATAGACGGCGGTGATGACGAGAAAGGCCTGCTCGGTCCGTCAGTTCGTATTTCTGTTTGGGGGCGGTGCCATGAGACCTACGGCAAAAGTCCTGTCTAGGTCCTGGCCGAGGGCAACCTTCTGCAGCTTCACGACGGCGTACTGGACAAAGTCGTGGATGTCCTTGAGGGTGGCGTTGAGGGTCGACTCGGGAATCGCGCGGTACTCCCTCGGCCGCAGCCTGGAGAGCAAGGTCTGGGATGTGAACTGTCTGTTCGCGAACTCGGTCACAGATACGACTAGTGGATTTGAGGGTCAGAATCTGCTCATTCTCATTCATACGGATCGAGCAATGGTGATGAAAAATACCTCCAAGACCGATGGCCCCGTACTTCAGCATGAGCTGCGTCCAGGGATAGTAGTGTGTCGCGAGCATGGCGGCCAGGGCGCCGAAGTATGCGCCGAGGGTCCGGAGAGGGTCCTCCCACTTGGACATGTCAGCAGCATTCGGAGCACAAGCCGAGTTTTCATACGTTGATGTACTTGTAGAGGCTGTCCTGCTGATCTTGATGGCCGTCTTCATTAGCACTAATGGCGAACATGATCCAAGTTCTTCGAGGCTTTCTCACTTATAATCTCTCTCAATGGCCCCGTGGACTCGTGGCTTTCGTTCACCTCCCTCACTGGCCTGGGCGATTCTTGATTCTCGTTGCTCCCGACGCGGCGCTTGTGCTCATTCAAGATCCTCGCACGGCTGCGCTCGGTATTGGATGCATGCTGGTCGGCAATGTCCATGGTGTAGGTGGAGATGGTGTCGTGATGGCCTCAACTCGTTTGGGATGGCCTCAACTCGTTTGGGATGGCCTCAACTCGTTTGGCTATGGCGTGAAGGTGGCTGGCCAATTTGAACTGATGAGAGTAAAATCACACCGAGAATGAGAAACTTACAGCGATGGGTATTTCAACGAAATGCAATGGTCGCACCAAGCTAGAGACGGAGCTGGAGCTGCTGGAGCTTTCCGTCAGTGACGTGTGTGCGTCGTCATTTGAGGCCGTCACTCTGAGCACGGCATCTCGATCAAAGGAATGACATGGCTCGCTCGCAAGCAGCTACATGAAACTTGGGGACAAACGATGTGACAGCGCAAATGTGGTGCATTGGTCTGGATCGGATGTTTCGTAGGTCGCGTCATTGCCCAATGATTATTGCCGAGGACAAGTCATTGATGAAGGGTAAGGTAGGTCATTATGGTCAGCCTGGCCTCATGTTGGACAAATGATGTAAGGCCCGGAGGAAAAGCTCCGGGTGTCATGGCATGGCAGTGATGGCACAGCACAGCAGGAGCTTTCGGCCTGTGGGCGGACTGTTTTGTCCAGTCCTTGCCCAGTCAAGCGGTCGCCAAAAGAGATGGCCCACCAAATGATAGAGTACCTCGATTTACTAAAAGATCACAAGAGATCAAGAGCACCTAACCATTCTCCATCATCATATCGTAAGCCGACTGAGGGAGCTTTTGGCAAGGCATTTTCTCCTGGTGAACGATTGCTCGCTTCACATTCAGAATCACCCCAAGTCCCCAACTCCATGAAAGCCTTTCCGCATAACCACAACTGACCCCAGGGGAGGGAGGCCCTTCCATCCCTCACTCCCCTGAATCCCTCAAGAGCCTCCTGCTCCCCTCTGTGAGATACACCCTATCCCATAGCCCCCAAAACAAAGAAAATTGCCATATTCCTGGCCCATTCCCACCCCCAATATGACCCAGTTCAGATGCACCCAAGTCTCACATTTCCCGATAATTGCCGAGTCAGAGGATGTTAGAGTCCACATCAACTCGCCTCGGCCACGCCGTAAGTTCATGCCGCCTTTGACTGCGTTCTCTGTGGGTGGGTGCCAGAGCGTCAGTCATCATATCAAGCATGATGTTGTGGCTAGTCTAAAGTTGGACTATGTCGAAGCAACCCGCCTATGATGAGCTCGGAGCCTCTTAGTAGGGCTTTCTATAGGCTCAGCCACCCGACTTTCCATGTATGCTCTTGAGCGATGCATTGCGCCTTTCCGCGACCATCCTTGGGCGGGAAACAATAGTGTCCTTGTCCTACAGTTGAACATCTTTCATTTCCTCACTGGTTTTATGGACCTCGGCCTCGACATCCATCTCATCATAGTAGTATGATGAGTCTGAATCGGAGTCGTCATCAGGTTCGGCAGCTCCGCACAGCGATGCCATGCGCGCAATGTCCCACAGGAGCATGAGGATGTCGTAGTCGGGGAGGTGATCCTTCTTGACTGCCTTGATGGTGAAAATTCGCCCACTGAGTATGGGCATGTTCGTACGTAGGTCGATGGCGCGAGGCTCCTCTTCCACCCACTTTTGGTGGTTCCTTAGCAGAACCTCCTGAGCGCATGTCGTCATGTCGCTGCCCATCACCGACATGGTGTTGACCTCACGGCGCATCAACCAGTAGAAAACAACTCGCATAGTCCACGGGCCCTCCTTCCCTGCCTCGCTTGGGCGCAGGGGGAACAGAGCAAAGTCGTACCGAGACCAGGCAGCATGCATGCTCGGCGAAAGGCATATCACATTGCCAATGACGTCGATGCCCTTGGTTGTGCCGTTCGGGAAAAGCTTCTCGGACATGGCTTTTTCTCTGTCCGCGCCCCACAGCCGAGCGAGAGTGTCCTTGAGGGTCGCCTTGGTTTGCCGGCCGGTTGCGGCGCTGAAGGGGTAGATGTGCGCCACCTAGGGATCTCGAGCCCCGGTCAAAATACAGACCTTGTCACGAGCAATGCACTATTGAAGAGTTTTAGTCCCTTGACTAGTAGGAAAGTATCTTCATCACTTACAAGTTCCTTCACTTTCTTGGACCTGTGTGTCTTCAACACCAGTGGCTCTCCTTCTCCAAGACGCTTCCGGTCGTCCGACAGTGGCTGCGTTAAGACTATGCGCAAGTGTTAGATCCGACTTCTTGCGGGAAAGTGGCAACTTACATATCTTGAAGTGGAGGTCCCATCCCTCCAGCACGGCCTCGATGTTCTCGAAATACTCTGGGACATTTTCCACCGAGTCAAGAGTCTGCTCCAGCTTGCGCATTTCGTCGATGTTGGTGATTTGGAGCAGTGCCCATGACAGGGCACTGGTGAGGTGGGAGGCCTGTTGGCTGCTGACCCTGAATCTCCGACTTTTCTCGTCGACGAGGCGGTTATAGAAACTGTCAATGATGCGCTGTCTGTCTCTCTTCTCCGTGGCGTTCTTCATATCCATGTAGCCAAAACCTCCTGCACTCTGTGGTATGCGCTGACGGGGTGCACAGACACTAAGCGCGACATGGGTCAGGTCCTCGGAGCTGAAACCGTTTTCCTCCTTTTTGCACATGTGCCAGAACTTTCGCATGTGGTCAACCCACGCATCGACGTCCTCTTGAATGCGATAAATCTCGGCCGACATCATGTACCGAGTTCTGTGGGATGGAGGGATGGATGTCCGTGCCTTGTATGGCGGTAAGGATCTGGCAGTGCAGCTTGGTGATGGTAATGTAGGTAGAGTGGTGGGGGTGTTGTTGATGGAATTTGAGCTTGCGTGTGTTGACGAGGCAGGCGCCCAGGGTGGGCAGTGTTAAGTTGGCATCGTCTGTCAAGGCCATAGGGTAACGCCTTCCAACGTAGAGGTCGTGGATAAGATACGCCTAGGTAAGGTAGGTACAGAAACGCGCGTCCCTCAGGAGAAGATGGAGTAGGTCAAGGAAGAGGTGCAAAACTGATACATTAATCTAGAGTAGATTTAATTAAACGTAACGGGGATCTTCTACATATACAGGACCATTCACCTTAGCCACCAGGGTTCTTAGCGTACCTGAGTTTAAGGCCTTCTGTAGCTATGAGGGTGTCTTAGCTATAGATAAGATTTAATCTTGTAATAATTCTCAAATCTAGAATAAGGTGCACCAATTCGCAGCCACGTCAATTCTCCCAACGTCTCAGAGTGACGGCTTCTTGGTCCTGCTCGCCGTCCCATCTCGATTCCGAGCCTGCAAAAGAAGGCCCACCAAGGCTGTACAGCAGAATACAAGAGAGCACATCATCACCCCGGCATACCCTCGTCAGCGCAGTTCTATTGGTCTAGATCATATAATGTCTACATCTTCGGAGCATCGGTCGCGAATCCATCAACAACCGCCTTCAAAAGCCTATTAGCAATGGCAGTATGCGGCGGCAGACGTAGCGTCCCCTCCTTGTACCCCGCCGGCACCGGCTCCACCAACCCGCTAACCCCCGAGCGCAGCGCCAGTCTAACCTCATCAATGGGATACCAGTTAGCCGCCTCCAGCTCTGGGTCATTTCCAAGATCGATCGTCTCCCCGTCCGGAAGCGCCTGGGCGACGGCACCGATCATGAGACTAGCGGGGTACGGCCACGGCTGGCTCGAGTGGATGGCGACGCGACCGACGCGGACGCCGCTCTCCTCGAAAACCTCGCGCCGGACGGCGTCCTCGATCGACTCGCCGGGTTCGAGGAAGCCGGCGAGCGTGCTGTACATGTTGGGCGGGTAGCGCTTCTGGCGGCCTAGGAGGAGGCGCTTGCCGTCTGCGGACACGACGGCGGCGATCATGGTGGGGTCCGTACGGGGGAAGCTGAGGTTGGAGATGCCGGCGCGCGTGGGGCAGTCGGCGCGAGGGATACCGGTGGCGGCGGTAGCGCGGTCCGTGGGAGGGCAGATGCGCTTGAAGCCGGCGTGGCCCGAGAGGGTGCGGGCGCCGCAGCCGCCGCAGAACTGGTTGCGAGCGTTCCAGTCAATGGTCGAGCGGGCCTGGGCAAAGAGGGCGGCTGGTCTTGTTGTCAGTGAGGCTGTCATTTTGAGGGGGCAAAGGGGAAGGGCTCACCTGATCGAGCATCGAGGGAGATATGTATCCTGGCCTCGAGGAAGGTTCTGCCACGAGCTTGCTGCTCATCGATGAAGGTCTGAGCAGCGCTAGCGTAGGTGCCCTTGGGGGTCACATCAACGGCGAAGTAGGGGCGGCCCTTGTGACCCTTGTACTCGAAGGAGACGCTGCCATCATCGAGGAGGCCAAGGAACAGGACAACAGGAGTGGTCTCGTTGGAGTCAAAGTTCTTGATGAGGTTGTCCTCTGAAGGGCCAAAGGGATCTTCTCCAGTGACGGGGGAGATCTCCTTGTAAGTGACAGGAGACAGTGTACTCGGGTTATCGACCAAGGGGGTGAGGTTCTTCAGGACGAGGAAGCGAGTTCCTTCAAGCTGGAAGGCCGTCTTGAGGAAACCAAAGTCGGTACGCAGCCATGACAAGCGGTTGACGGGGTTGCCGGCGAAGTAGTTGATGGTCTCGCGACCGAACTTCCTTGACATGGACGATTGAGGGTCATCCAGCGGCGGGAGAAGTTGGGGGTCGGTGTGAGGAGCCATGCCGAGGTACGTTTTGGTGCAAGCGGGAAAGCCGGAGGTGAATGATCGATAGAGGCAGCGAGTCAATGGTGCCCTGGTGTGAAGGGCAGTGAGTAGTAGTGAGGACGCTATGGTGGCAGTGATGCTGCTTGAAGCTGGTGAGAGGACAACGGTGAGTGGAAGTGAAGCAGATGGCGGGATGTCGATGTCGCGATAGGATGTGATTGTGATTGTCCGAATGGGAGGTGAGTGCTTAATAATCCAGCGCCGGGTCGGATGAAGATCGTGGGGCAGCGACAGCAGAGTGTTGCATCACCATCTGATGACGCTAATGAAGCTCCGATGCGGAGCTCTGGCCGGCTCGGTGAGCGGTGAGCGGTGAGATTCTCCAGTCATTGACCATATTAATGCAGATTCAGCGTCTGGATGACATCTCTTCGACAACAGAATGTTATCGATAAGGCAGCATCTCAAGATGGAAGATGCCTGGCGAATGTTGTTGATTGAGGAAACACAGGAACCCCCTTTTCCCCACCTTCCGAGGTCTGACTGCTTAGGTAAGGTACCATAGGTACCTAGTTACGGTACTGTGACGGGAAGCGGGGCACAGGGTTAGGGTTGGCCAGGTCCCTGGCTTCGGCCTCCCCGCATTCCGGATCGCCCTGTGACGTCGTTTTCGTCCGCTAAAAACTCTATCCTTGCAGGTCATTGGGGGGCCTTGCAGGGTATTGCCAGGGCATTGCAGGGGGCACGTGGAACTTTTAATGACGAGTCGTCGATTTTTGCAGACCCGCCCTTCTGCCGCTCCGAGGGGTGGCACCGGATTTAGCACCGAGGGAGCTGAAAGAGAGACCTGGACCTGGACCTGGACCTGGACCTGGACCTGGACCTCAAAGCACAGGCAACTTTGATGACGAGAAAAGTCTGCTCCAGCATTACAGCTTTGCCTTGCACACGACCTAGTCCGGCCAAAGGTCAATTGAGTCATGAGCGACCGATTCCGTTCTTGTCTTCCCTTTTACCATCTTCGTGTCGTCTTCTTCGTTCCATCACGGCGGATTCGCGACCCTCCTCCCATCAGCGTCCCCTTTTGGCTCTCTGACGCATCATCACCATCATCAGCTGAGAGCTGCTACAGCCGATCGCCAACATGCTCTCCATGGCACCCCCCACGGCGCCTCTGCACCTTGATGTAGAGGCCATCTCGGGCATCTGCGGCTCCATCTCAATCGCCTGTTGGGTCGTTGTCTTCTCCCCTCAGATTCTCGAAAACTTCCGCCGCAGCAGCGCCGATGGCCTCTCCCTGCAGTTCATCATTGTGTGGCTCGCCGGTGATATCTTCAACATCCTAGGCGCCGTCCTGCAGGGCGTTCTTCCGACAATGGTACTTCCTCTCCTCGATCCTTTCCCGCACTGGTCCTTCAAAAGCGGCTAACAATGTCAGGTCATCCTTGCCATCTACTACACCATCGCCGACATTGTCCTCCTCGCCCAGTGCTTCTACTACCGAGGCTTCACCTGGAAGGACGAAGTCGTGCCCCCGGCGCCCAAATCCCGCCCCGCCCGCGCCTCCGACCGCGACCGCGACATTCTCAACGAGCGCACCACCCTCCTCGACCACGCGACCGCCAACCGCGAGCGCCGCGGTTCCGACTGGTCGAACCTCTCCCCCGCCGTGCCCCTCCACGACGGGCCCCCCGCCACGGCCCCCGCCAAGCCCACCTACTTCCAGACCGTCCTCTGGAACGCTGTCGCCATCCTCATGGTCTGCGCCGCCGGCGTTTTCGGCTGGTTCCTCAGCAGGCGCTACTCCCCGAAGCACGCCGACCACCACTCTCCCAAGCACGAGGCTGACGGCGGGGAGGACGAGCTCGTCTTCAACTTCTGGGGACAGGTTTTCGGGTGGCTCTGCGCCGTGCTGTATCTCGGATCGCGCCTGCCGCAGATCCTGCTCAACTACCGCCGCAAGTCCACCGAGGGCGTCAGCATGCTTTTCTTCCTGTTCGCGTGCCTGGGGAACCTGACCTACGTGCTCTCCATCTTCGCGTATGATCCGCACTGCGGACGCCACGGGTGCGCGCCGGGGCACGGGTATGGGCGATACATACTCGTCAACCTTTCGTGGTTGGCAGGCAGCATGGGGACGCTGCTGCTCGACATGGGCATCTTCGTGCAGTTCTTTTTGTACCGCAAGGATGAGGATGATGAGTATGATGATGAGGATGAGGAGGAGGTTGATGGACACAGTATTGATCAGGACCGCTGGGATCAGCGCCCGCTGCTTGCGAGGGGGGATTCGTCTTATCCTTAGATGGGGTGTTCGATCCAACTGATGTGTGACAAAATGGGCGAGAAAACGGGACAACAAAATGGAACAAAACAAAAGGGGTCATTGGCGTACGGTTGGGATATGGCCATCACGGCGGCGTTTGTTTTTTGCATACAGCATATTGTTACACGGTTCGGGGCTGCTCACTGCTCACTTTTGATGTATCGTTAGTAATGTCATCATTTGAGAGGACGGAAAAACACAAACATGTCATCCTTGCCTTCGTCTAAAACGCAGCGAGGAAATGTGACCACGAAGGATATGACAGTGGCTTTGCCAGGGTTTTTGAGGTCTCCTTGGATGCAGGGCATTGCAAGGTTGTCAATGGAACGGTAATTGAAAAGGAAGGAATCGCTATGTTCTAGTTGCTTCATCGTCTCATTTCGTATTCTTTCGATATGCTCATGTTTTGTTCGATCGAGAAAATATGAGGTTGAAATTGGGCATCAAGTCAGGCCTAGCGAAGGAAGCATTACTCCGGTCTCCTGTACTTCTGTACTCCCATAAGGTACCTCTGGAGGATGACATTTGACATCAAGGGCGCAAGGTGGGGTGGGGTCATCGCAGTTGGCGACCCCTGCTGGTGCTTCCTTCCTTCAGGGACTTCTTCGCCCAGGCAGGTGCTTAAGAATCACGACTTCCTCGTATTGAGTCTGAGTCTGAGTCTGAGGGTGCTGCCGCTGTAGCCTCGGCCAACTTCCCTTCTACAACATCTCCTCACCATCATCGCCATGTCGAAAACACTCCCCCAGCCCAACGTCGAGCTGCGAGCCCTCGACGACCCCAACCCCAGCTCCAGCTGCAGCTCCGGCCCCGAGACTGTTACCCCGCCAGGTATCACACCCCCGGAGACCACCCTCGGCGCAACCGACCTCGCCGCCGTCACCGACACGCATGACCCTGCCGATGAGTTCGAATCGCTGCCGCCCACCGACGAGGGCAAGCATGCCTATCTATTCCTCGCCGCCTGCTTTCTCGTTGAGGCCCTCATCTGGGGCTTCCCCTTTTCTTTCGGCGTCTTCCGCAGCTACTACTCCACCCACGCCCCTTTCGCCGGCTCACCCAACATTGCCGTCATTGGCACCTGCGCCATGGGCATCATGTACTTCACCGCGCCCCTCGTCATATCTATCCTCCGCGTCGTCCCTCGCTTCTCCCGCTGGTCCCCCGTCATCGGCCTGCTCCTGACCTGCTTCGCCCTCGCCATGTCCTCCTTCAGCACCACCGTCCCCCACCTCATCGCCACCCAGGGCGTCTTCTACGCCATTGGCGGCGCCCTCGCCTACATTCCCTGCATAGTCTACATGGACGAGTGGTTCGTCCGCCGCAAAGGCCTCGCCTACGGCATAATGTGGTCCGGCACAGGCATCGCCGGCGTCATCTTCCCCCTCCTCATGGAAGCCCTCCTCTCGCGCTTCGGCCACCGCACGACCCTGCGCCTCTGGGCCGGCCTCCTCTTCATTCTCGCCGCACCTCTCGCCCTCTTCATTCGCCCTCGCATCCCCCCAAGCAGCGCCCGGTCCTCGAGCGCCGCCTTCCGCAAACCCCACGCCAACGTGCGCTTCCTCCTGAGCCGGCCCTTCATGCTGCATCAGCTTGCCAACATTGCCGAGGCCCTGGGTTACTTCCTGCCTGCCGTTTACCTGCCGTCGTATGCGCGCACCTTCCTTGGTGCGGGGCCTTTCGCGGCCGCCTCGACGCTGCTGTTCATCAACGTCGCGAGTGTCTTTGGGTGCGTTGCCATGGGTCATATGGTCGACAGGTTGCCTGTCGGGCTATGTCTGCTCGTGAGCTCCGTCGGCGCGGCAGTCGGGTGTCTGATGCTGTGGGGATTTGCTGCGAACCTGCCCGTCCTGTACGTCTTCTGCGCCGTGTACGGGCTTTTCGCGGGGAGCTACACGTCCGCGTGGCCGGGTGTCATGACGAGCATTGTTGAGCGGGAGAAGGGAAAGGGCAGGGGCGTGGATCCCATCTTGGTGTTTGGGTGCCTTGCTTCGGGGAGGGGCGTGGGTAATATGGTTTCAGGGCCGTTGAGCGAGGCGCTGATCGAGGGCAGGCCGTGGATGGGGGGTGCAGGGTTTGGGTACGGCAGCGGGTACGGAACTTTGATTGTGTTTACGGGGGTGACGGCTGCGTTGGGGGGTATGAGCTGGTTGTGGAAACGGATCGGTTGGATGAAGTAGTAGGAAGTGGAAAGAATGTTAGATATATCAGATGGAGATTTGTAGACCAAGCTGGATATTTGATAACAACGCATCTTTGAGTCGAAGGTGACGGGGGCGGGATGAGATACCCTTAGTGACGGTGAGAGTATCATGCCGTCCAGAAACATCCTTTTCAGAGTGGCTCTTCCGCAGAAGTCATATCGCGCGACCGAAACCGAGCTTCATTCACGACCTGCCCTCTGTATACCGACCGAAACCGAAGCATACTTACTCGAAAAATTTATCACCCTCGATAACTGGGGTATGTGATGGGTAGAGGGACTGGGTTTTGGCCGCTTTGACAACTGTTTAGCAGCGCGGTGTTTATTTTCAAACCACCCAGCATCAACCGCTGCTGTCCGTTATTCTTGACGAAGTCATCGTACTGTGGATTTTCTTGTTCTGTCCCCATGCCAGATACTTGAAGATATAGGGCATCACGGTTCGAGTCTCGTTGCTTGGCCCCGATGTGACAGTCGGCACGCCTCACAGTTAGACGCTGATTACGGTTATTCTCGGCTGGAAGGGCGGTCGATCCTCACCAAAAGCTGATCATACCTTTAGGCAACCTTTTTACCCCCAAACGATCGAAATGTGTTGTATCGACAAAAGCAGACTTGAGCAAGCGGCGACACTATTGGGGAGAGTTCAAAGCGTCACGGCTCCTCCTTCAAGGACATGGAATCAACTGAGCAATAGCGTTACAGGCGGCTGTATGAGACTGTGAAGGGCCGTCCTTCAGGGCGGAGGAGGAGAAGTGCAAAATGGCCAAGCACTTTAGTCAAACTACATTCGCGTCAACAAGCCCTCGGGCAGCAAGATTGACGTCCAGTTCTGGCTCAGGTCGAACACTCTTCCTGGTATGCAAGCCCCCCCCCCTTGAGTTTCGTGTGCAAAATAAATGCTCAATTGAATTTTCGGAGAGTGTTCTGGAGGCGTTATCTGATTTGGATTGCAAATATTTCAAAAGTGTTGATGATGGCTTTTTTGGACCTCATTTGCACCTGCCGGGGATCGTGTTCCGTCATCGAGATCCGACTGTCATGACAAGTGACCAAATACCCGGGTCACATATGCAAAACACCCCTCCTTAACATCAAAAGGTTTGATATTGGACATGATACAGCAGCTAAAGCTAAAGCGAGCTTCTGTTGTGGGCACCACCCAAGACAGACGTGGCATGTGATCCCTCACACCCCGTCACGTCACATCACATCACGTTGGGCCATCACGACCAGCATCCCCCAAGTAAGGTACCTTACTTTACCTGAGGTGGTTGGAGCAGTGAAACGAAAACAACGCCCGCCTGACCCTGCCGTTTCTGGCCCGACAAATCTCCAACGGTCCTCGGATCCGTCGGTCAAATGTGCAAATGTCATTTTGCCTTCATTTGTCTGACATGAGCATCATTCTGCCGACACTTGACCAGCATGTCTTGATCATCCAGGGAAGCCTCGCAACATCCCTAGTCTACCTTACCTACCTTACCTACTACACTTATAGCCTCGCCCGCCCTACTCGTCCATCGACCTAATCTTGAGACGCCGAACCTACGAAGATGCAGTCGTGATTGATCTCTGACCAGTTTACCTACTCTTACTCTTACGACATTCTCCCGTCATGCCTTTCGAAAAGAACCCCGCCCTAACACCGCCGGAGCCGGCCTTCCTCTCACCACAGCCTCGTCTGACACAACCTGTACTTCCTCACACCCAGAACCCTCATACCTCTTTGTGCTGAAGCTGACAGCCCCAGCGTCCGATCGCGCCAATGTCCTACGTCCCCTCCCCGGAAGAACAGGCCCTTGCCCTGCGCGGTGGGAAGAGGGGTGACTGCTCGGTAGGTCATGCCCCTCTCTGTCTGCTGCCCCCTCTTCATGAAATGCCTTTCCGCTCAAATTCTCGAAGCCTCAAGCCAAATGCTTGATCATTTCCTATTATGTAGAGCATTCCTTACGTCCTTGCTTTTTTTTCTTCTGGCCTCTGCTGACCTTCCAGGCCGTCTGCTGCGGCGTCTGCGCCGGGCTGTGCTGCTTTCAGTGCCTCGATTGTCTATGCTAGTTTCAGTTTGGGCTGTTTGGTGCTTCGGCCTGGTTGGGGCATGTGGCGCCGGTGCGGCGGTTGGAGTGAGGGCGTTTCTGTTCTCTGAGATGATGATGACAAGGTTCTCCTGAGGCTGATGGATGATGAGCCATGCTGGGATAACATGGATGGTATTATGAGGGGACGATTGACGCGAGACGACGACTTATGAAGACCTTTAATCCCTGGATAACATGACTTTTGGCGCTCAAGGCGAGAAGGCACATGAGCTGTACGTGCACTTCCTGACGAGCATATGAGATTGATCAGCTCATTCCCAGAGTTGAAAGTCAAAACTCGAAGAATGCATCGAGAACATGTCCACTCAGCATCCTCAGAGCACACGAGGAAAAAGAGGAACCGGAAATTAATCTTGACTTGAATTCACAATGCTAGCCTCCCCATCTACAGCTTCGACTTGATCTCCTTGGCCGGAACCGCAAGCTTCTCCGTCGCAGCCTCGATCCGCCTGCCGAGCTCCTCATCCACCCTGCCAAACATCTCATACACCCTCCCCCTCGTGGCCTCGTCCGCGCCAGCAAGGTGCCCCGACACGTTGCCCACGTAGTTCTCCTGCTGCCCCTCGGTCCGGCCCAGCACGGCCCAGAGCCCCGCGGCCTGGACGTAATCCTCGGGTCCGACCTCGGCAAACACGGCCTCGACCGCCTCGCCCGCCCACTTCTCGTGCCCCGACACGGCGCGCGCGGGTTTATACGCCAGCGGCCTCCTCGTGGCCTCGTACCCGGGGTTGGCGCCGTAGTTGCCGTTGACGGCCATGGCGCCGTCGCGCTGGAAGGGGTTGAACGCCTTGAGGGGCCTGTTGACGGGGATCTGCTGGTAGTTGACGCCCAGGCGGTGGCGGTGCGTGTCCGGGTAGCTGAAAAGGCGGGCCTGCAGCACGGGGTCGGCCGAGGGCTCGAGGCCGGGTACGAGGTGCGAGGGGGAGAAGGCGGCCTGCTCGATCTCGGCGAAGTAGTTCTCCGGGTTGCGGTCGAGGGTCATGCGGCCGAACTTGCGCAGCGGCACGTCGGCCTGCGGCCAGACTTTCGTCAGGTCGAAGACGTTCCAGCGGAAGCCTTGCGCCTGCTCGGGCGTCAGCACCTGCACGTAGACGTCCCAGGCCGGGCACTCGCGGCGGGCGATGGCGTCGAAGAGGTCCTGCGTCGTCCAGTCGGGGTTGTCGGCGGACATTCGGGCCGCTTCGGCGGCCGTGAAGGTCTTGTTGCCCTGGAGCGTCTTGAAGTGCAGCTGCGTGTAGACGAAGGAGCCGTCGGGCTTGGTCCACTTCAGCGTGTGGCCGGTGTAGCCGTTCATGTGGCGGTAAGAGTAGGGGGTGCCGCGGTCCGAGAAGAGGTGCATGACTTGGTGGACGCACTCCTGGTGGTTGGCGATGTAGTCCCAGAACTGCATTGTCAGAATGAGCGCCGACCCGTCTAGCCGGGAGAGAGGAGAACTCACCATCGTCGCATCCTTGAGATTGGTCTGAGGGTTGCGCTTCTGCGTGTGAATGAACAGGGGAAAGTTGGTCGGATCACGCAGGAAGAACACGGGCGTGTTGTTCATGACGAGATCGAGGTTGCCCTCCTCGGTGTACAGCTTCACGGCGAAACCTCGAGGATCACGCGCCGTATCGGCAGATCCCTTCTCGCCGCCGACGGTGGAGAAGCGGGTGACGAGAGGCGTCTTCTTGCCGACGCCGGTGAAAGCATCGATGGAGCAAATGTCGCTGATGTCGTCAGTCACCTCAAAGTGACCGTAGGCGCCGGCGCCCTTGGCGTGGACGACGCGCTCGGGGATGCGCTCGCGGTCAAAGTGGGCGAGAAGGTCGATCAGATGGAAGTCCTGGAGGAGAAGAGGTCCCATGGGACCGACGCGCTGGAAGGCCGTCGGGTTGGCGACGGGAGCGCCATTGGAGGTTGTGTAGACGGGCTTTTCGTTGTAGCGATAGGTCGAGGGGGCCTTGTTGTTGCTGTCGTCGGCCATCGTGATGGTGCCTCAATGGAGGATACAGACAGATTGAATATCAGAGGGGTAGTGGAGAGGTGAACGGAAAGCAATACAAACACCACGGAAGAAGACTTTGAGGATCTCGAAGGAGAGATAAGGAAGATCTCGATCACGGGCCGCAAACAGCTGACCAGCTTTTCAAAGCCCGACCTCTGCCCTCCAACTCAAACCAGTGCCCAGTGTCCCACCCGCCGTCTCGCCTCCTTGCTGGAATCTCCATCATCGTCGACAAAGTGGGTGATAAAGCTGCAAACCAGGCATGAAGCAGGGATTTGAACAAAGCTCAGGTGGATCTCTACCCAATCAGTCGCCGGCAATAAGCAAGCTTGGGTGTCTTTGCGTTCAAGTACAGTGGCCGCCATTGACACATCGTCACTGACATGACTCGAGGGCTGCCTGGGTCTCCGGGTGAGGTGCGTCGTCTTCTCCGCCGGCTTGTTTTCGAGTCGAAGGGGCTGTCTTTGGCTTGCGGAGAAGAGAGTCCAGGATGTGTGTTGGGTCAAGAAGTTGCCCGAAGTGACACTAGCTTCGACAGCTCGAGAGCCTCCAAAGCCTCGAGTGCTTTTGTGATCAAATGGAGGCCTGTCATACGACAATGAAATCTGGATCGACGGACCCCTGTGCCCCTGATATCATACCACTTAAGAACCACTCGGCTCGACATGCCGGAAACAGAGGCCTGCTGCCGTCTGTGGCCTATCACGGAGAGTCCCTCTGTTGACTGCCGCTCCACACCGGCCCGGGACCATCTTGATAGTACCAAGGTAAGTAAGGTGCTTGTTGACTGAGCTGCGAAGAGCATCTGCTGGTTGCCGAAGAAGGGGTAAGACAAGATGGGCTTGGTCTTCATCTCATAGCTAGACGGTTGGTTCCTGGGCTCTGAACTTCTGGCTTTAAATCTGAGAACTTCCCCATCGTCGAGAGAAAAGCAGAGAGGCTGGCTGCCTTGTAAAGCAACGAGCTTGTAGAAACTGCTCTCAAAACCGGCGACATTACTTGCGTGTGACAAGTCCAAACCAATTCACTTCAACTGCCTGGACAATCACGTCAACACCAGACATGAAGAACCTAGAAAACACCATCAGCAGATGACAAACTCTCGTAACCTCCTGTTGGGTCACAAACCCGCAGCACAAGGCCTCGTAATGATTCGAAACTCGCACCATCCTCTGTTGTCGTGCGACCAGCTCCTCCCATCAAACTCCAAAGAAACACGTGAGACGGGCTGGCACAGCATCACAGCATTCTCCAATGCAATCCTCTCCCTTCACTTTGATTGCCCTCGAGTAACCCTGATTCAGTCACCGCAGCGACCCGTCCCGCGAGCAAACATCTAGCCCAGCCGTCGCATAAGAGGGAGGTGGCCTCGACTGGCAGACTGGAGGCTCACTTGAACCTGTCCCGCCTTCATCACCACCACCTTACTTCTGAACCCCAAGGCTCAAATCGCATCATCAAATCAACCTCAACATGAGACTCCTCATCCTCCTGCTGACAGCCGTCCCCCCGGCTCTTGCCCTCTGTCAAGAGCATCCCTGCGGTGAAGGCTGCATCCCTCCAGACAAGATCTGCTGCACCCCCATTGCCCCCGACACGACCCCCTTCGCCTGTCCCCTCGACTACACCTGCGGCCCCGACCTCGAGTGCCGGCCCCCCTCGCCCGCCGCGGGGCCCATCGAGACCGGCGTCCCCCTCTGCGCCTCGCCGTTTGTCGCCTGCGGCACCGCCTGCGCCGCGCCCGACGCTCTCTGCTGTGGCAACGGCGCCTGGAGCTGCGCAGCCGGTCTCGCATGCGCCCCTGCGCCGCTGCAGTGCGTTGCGCCGCTTGCTTCGCCCTCATCGTTGTCCTCGTCAAGAGGCCTTGCTAGTCTGCAGGGACCCGGGCTACCCACCACCGTCGCGGACGTGACGATGCCAGGGGGTTACGGGACCCTGGATGTGACCCAGACTTCGGAATCCGCCGGTAGCCCGTCGGGCGGTAGTTCGATTGCGGTGGACGGGACGGAGGGCATATCAACGTATGGCCTCGCGTCACCGGTCCCGCCTTCGGAGCCGTCGACAGGGCCGGAATACAGCGTTCATCGATCGACTGTGGTAACCGGGAGTGCGTCGAACGCTCATGGGTCGACCGCTACTTCGTTGGTGGAAGCTACGGCGTCGTCGGCGGCACATCCTTCGAAGACCGATTCGGCGGATGAGGGAGCTGGCGGGCGCATCGAGGTGTCTGTTGGCGCCACGTTGATGGGTCTTTTGCTCGGTGCCGTGTTGTTTGGTTGAATCTGATACCTCCACGGATATTTTCCCCAGACCATTTCCTATTGATGACCCCCTCTCGTAGCCTTAATCAGAGTCAGCAATCAAAGTTGGCATTCTAAACGGCACGTCACAAGCAAATAAAGGCAGTAGAGCGAACGAGGTCGCTGCCCCGTCTCGGTATTAAAATGTGTACTGTCCCCAACAACCCAGCAGCCTGCGAATGCAGCCTGCCTATCGCCCTCACCATCCAACGCGTTTCTGCGTGGCGGTGCCAACTCGCGTATATGCGCATGCCGCATGCGTATGCGTGAGAGGCCACGCCCAAGTGGGTGTGGCCGACGAGCCTTCCTCGCCCGAACGCCGATGCTCACGAAAAGGAGCAAACTTGTTGCTCTCGCACCCTAGATTGTCCTCCACTTTCCCCTCTTTCCAGATGTGTGCGGCCCTCCCCAATAAAGGGAGGCCTGCTCGGCATGGCCGCCGTATATGCGGTGCGATCGATTGCTGAAGGTGTTGTACAAGATCGGAAGGGGCCTAGGTCTCCTGGTTGACGGTTTGCTATCCAATGTCAGTACAAAGCTCAAAACCACAACGTTCAGTGCACATACGACAAGCCAGTCCATGCCCTCGTTCACACCGCTACCATCAACGGCAGAGCATGCCATGATGGTCCAGTTACGGTCGCGCAGCTCGCCCAGACGCAACGCCTCGGAGATGTCACCCGCGCCCTTGGCCCCCGGCTGGTCCTGCTTGTTGGCGAAGACGAGCAACGCCGCGTCCTTGAGCTCGTCCTCGTTCAGCATGGCGCCCAGTTCGTCGGCGGCGGTTTGCAGACGCTCGATATCGGTCGAATCGACGACGAAGATGACGGCTGCCGTGTTGGCGTAGTAGCAGCGCCAGTAGGGGCGAATGGATGTTTGACCGCCGAGATCCTGCGAGCAAACGAGTCAGTGCGGTTCCGCCACCTCGCTGGATATAAGGACAACGAACCCAGACGTTGAAATTCAGGTTCTTGTATGTGACGGACTCGACGTTGAAACCTATCGTCGGGATGGTGGTGACGACCTCGCCAACCTGGATTTGTTTAGCCACGAAGCACGCAGCGGGGGTCCTCTCACGACAAACCTTCAACCTGTACAGCAGTGTCGTCTTGCCAGCGTTATCCTGTCCACTGTCTCAGCTTCTTTGTTCCCCGAATGGCAACAACACGTGCACCGAGGGAGGCAGCCCATACCAAGCCCAAGATCAATATTCTGATCTCCTTCTTCGACCAGAGCATGCCCGACAGCCATGACATGCCGGCGCCCATCTTGGCTAATGTGTAGAGGGGTTGTCGAGGTGAAGGGTAAGGTGGATTGCTTGTCGTCGTCGCAGATGGGGATCGACACTACGATGCGCCCTCCCAAAGTTCGTTGTCACAAAGGTGTTCTGTTCCTTTGAGTTTCAGTCGTCCTCTGAACCTCGATCGATCAGCCGGCTGTTCGTCGTTTCGCGTACAAAGAATAAGGGAGCAAGCCGCACTAGTCGTCGATTAGGTCCGCTGAGCTGCGCGCGTGACGGGTGGGAAAAGCAGTGTAGTCGTCCTTGACAGTCTAATCCGGGGTCTTTCCCCTTTCCAGGATTTCCAATCACTGCAACATGCAGTACTGGGCCTAGGCCGACTTGTTGATCGGCTGACCCCGATAGTCGGCCTTCGCAGGGTATGATGCTCCACTCATGAAACTAGAGGGGTATGCGGCAAGTCGGGCCAATGCCACTGATAACGATAAGACAGGCGAAAGCGGGCGCCATAAAAAACCGACGCACGACTGGACAGAAACGACCCAGGGCTCGCTTACGTACTCTGCCCCACGGCCCTGCACACGTTCTCAGGTCGTGATTCAATTTTGCTGCTACTTCCGAAATCTCCTCAACGAACCCGCCCCCGAATCATCACCCTCGACATCGACAACAAATACCGTCAAGATGCCGGTACGTTCGCCCCAAAGACTGCGTCACGGAGCCTACCCGACCATGGATACACATTTGCTGGAGGAGCCGGGAATGATCCACGACGTCGGGAGTCCGAACCTCTTATCTATGGAGGCGCAGACCAATTCCATCACGACATGAAGAAACTGACGATATTTCTACCTCACAGAGCCACAAGTCGTTCCGCACCAAGGTCAAGCTGGCCAAGGCCCAGAAGCAGAACCGTCCCATTCCCCAATGGGTTCGTCTCAGGACCGGTAACACCATCCGGTACGCCATCACCGATTTTCCTCCCACGATCGAGAGTGGAGGGGAAACAGCGCCCGCCGCAAAACGCCAGGAATCATGTTCGCTAACAGTTGACACCAGCTACAACGCCAAGCGAAGGCATTGGCGCAAGACCAAGCTCGGCATCTAAACACCTCGCACAATCTCTCCCCCCCCTCCGATCTTCCCATGCCTGTCGCACACCCACACAACTCGCGGGCGGAATCCCCTCTCGCGCGCCCGCCTGTTCTACGCCAACTCGCCCCGTACTAGCCGACCCTTTCGACAAGCGCACATACCATGCTCGGCCAGGTCTACTACTCATGAGCGGGGAACGCAATGGGGCACAGCACAACCTCTACTTTGGGAATCTTTGGGAAGGAAAGCGATGGTTTTTATTTATCGATGACCGGAGACCTGTTTCCTTTGCTTTCAAAAACTTGGGACTGTCCCCTTTCATGTTTGGAAGGGGGAAAGAGGTCGTACCCGGATGGGGCCTGGCTAGGCTCTTAGTATTGCGTCTCACGACCGTAGGGAAAGGAATGCAAGATTCATGATGCCACTGTGTTTGTGTTTGCACGATGCGATGTCGCCGTGTAGTTGCTGTGAGTCGTTACTGCGTGCCAACTTGTCTGCAGAAGGAGAGGATGGGCCATGGCTTGCAGGGCTGGTTGCACTCGAGGAATAAAAGAATCACTTGCAGTCGCCCACTGATGACCTGATAACGAAGACGATGAAGTTGCTCAGAGGAAAATGAGTTCCACCCACGTCGAGGATGTTGCCTCCATGGCAGTCACGAACTGTGATTTCTCACGTCCCATGAGAGTCGCGGAGGTGGGGTTGTATGCATGCACTCCGCGTGTCGAACACTAACTGAGCCTAAGTCCTCGGCTGGATCGCTGGCACCGGCAACCCAACAGCTTCAGCACACAAATCCTCGCATTCACAGCAATCCCATCAAATACAATCTCGTGTTGACCTTCATTGTTAAAACCCATCGGCGTACTGCCATGGTGCTAAAACTAAAACTCGACGTTCGCCCGTCTGACCGGACTGTACCTAGCTGTAAAGCCGAGCCGCCGACCGTCAATAATCAACCCTGCTTCGTGAAAAAAAAAAATCAAAAATGTAATATAAAGAGCCCAACGCCACCATGATGCATCAAAGACATGTGCTGCAAATAGACCCATGCCGTCTGGAGGGAAAGGTGGCATCCGTCCATTTCCTACAGACACCGGAGTCCTGTACCGACGCTTTAGCGGTCCTCGGCCCACTCGTTCTCGCGGCGGATCTGCTCCTCCTCCTCGGGAGTGAAGTCATTGGTGATGTTGAAAGTCTTGCGGATCTCCTCGGGCGACTTGCCCTTGATCATGTTCGCGACGGTCTTGCACCCGACGTCGAGGAGGGGCTTGATGTCAAGGTAGTTGGAGGCCTGTGCGAGGGGGTGAATGTGTCAGTCATCGGGGTCAGGAACAGCTGCGGGGGAAAGGAAACGTACAAGGATAATCTCGAAAAGCATCTCCTGGTCGACTTGCATGAACTTCTGGTCCCACTCCTCAATTTCGGTGGTCTTCTTGCGA
Organism: Verticillium nubilum; assembly: GCA_002851675.1. NCBI lineage: Eukaryota > Fungi > Ascomycota > Sordariomycetes > Glomerellales > Plectosphaerellaceae > Verticillium > Verticillium nubilum. The sequence continues at coordinate 411,695 of NMXI01000018.1, forward strand.
GCGTCGTTGTCGTCGTCCTGGGTCTGGGGAGGGTCGTTGCGGTGGTGCTCGCACCACTCGATGACCTTGCGGAGAACAGCCTCATTGACCTGAAGCAGTGGTCAGCAATCGCGCGCGACGACAGAAAGGGGCAGACTGACGTTGGGAATAGGGATGGGGGTGTCGGCGGTAATGCCCTCGTCACCGATATCCTCGATCAAGTTGCGAATGAGCATGGAGCGCTCGGCGACAGGGCGGTCGATCGCAATGGTGGCATTGTCGTTGGACTGAACCCAAACGCGGGGAACGCTACCGTCAGCCATTTTGAAGTATTTGACGTGTGTGAGAGTTGTGGTATTAAATGGCGTAGAGAGGTCGGGAGTAGATGATGCGTCAGGTGAATGGCGTTGGCTGCGGTGGTTTTGCGGGATGTAGTTGAGTCGTTGGTTGGTTGGTGGAGGGAGGATGGGTAGCGCAAGGCAGAAGTGGCGGGCTGAAGGCGGATGGATTGGTTGGTGGGGTCGGTTCGCAGAAACAGTGCTGACAGAAGATGGGGGAAGGACGCTTATGTATGCGACAGACGGGGGGTGGCAGGAAGGGAAGGAGATAGTGCGAAGGCGCAAGATCCTAAGGTAAGGTATCTACCTAAGCAAAGGAAAGAAGAATCCGGCTTTGTCTCCTGGCTTGTAGTCTAAGAAGGCAGAATGAGTGGTCAAGCCTTTCCAGAGGAAGTCAGTCACCGAGGTGCCTGCAGTTAGCTTTTGTAGCTGAATGACTCCAAGATCCTCAATGATGGATCCTCAAGCCCTCCAGGCAGACAACACTGTTTGCTGCATGGCGGGGTCCAACTGCCTACGCTATTGCCCATGGGTGCCTGTCGGATCACGACCCCAAATCTGCTCTCGAGCTAAGCATTTCCTCACTAAGCATTTCCTCACTAAGCATTTCCTCACCAAAACCCCCTCTCCCCTCAGGCATCACGTCCTCAAGCGTCTTCAGCCCCGTATGGTCCGGCCTGCCAGTTGGCCTCATTTGGCCTTTGGCCTCATCGAGTGGTCGGCGGGTTCCTGCAGTCCCAGAGGGAGGCAAGTCACAAATCATGTCCCATATTTCTTCGCCGGATGATGCACTGCCATCAATGTGCCATCTTAGCTGTGCAGCAGATGAGGTCGTACATCCAGTTGCCCTTGCTGCGCCGATCGAGGTGTGCGGCCCCCTGAATGGAGGCACGAACAAACGCGAAATATGCGAGGTGGGCCAAGTGCAGTGTTTGCGGCCAAAGGACAAAGCGCGCAGGACAGCCAACCCGACAGGCGGGAGACCCTTGATCCAGAGCCACGAGAAAGGCAAGGCCGACTCCAGATCCAGAACTCTAGGACAAAGGTGGGAAACCAGATCGGTGCCCCCCTTGATCGATGAGCACCCGTTATGGGTGGACGCAAGCGCTCAAAGGCTGCATTCCATGTCCCGAGAAAGCGTGGCAGGAATGCGAGGGACCTGGGGTTCGGACCCAGCTGTACGTTTCGCTCAACAGTTGACAGCCGTTGCATTCCAACGCTCATGGCTGTAGATGCCCTCGTCATGGTCTCATCTGGATTTTGGATTGATCGTGGGGGTGAAGAATGTCCATGTAGCGAAAGCGGTGAAGTGACTGGAGATGAGATAATCATATCAATCCTCACTAATCCAGGGACGGAACGTCAGAACACCGTTAGTGGTGGAAGAGTGGGCGGATCCCCGGACCTTTGGACAAGAAACCCGCCTCGGAGGTCCATCGACTGACATAAGGCCCTCGAATGGACAGCGTGGCCGGTTTGATGATGCGACATGATTGATATTCTAGAGATCGTCCCTTCATGATCATGAGATGCGCATCGTCTGGTCCTCCTCATCACCACAGAAAACACCTGATCACACATCCGCTGGTCACGTCCTCGACATTTGGACATTCGACCATCAGGAGCTTCCCAGCCTTGCCCGGACGGGGCCTAGCGTCCTTGACTTTCCACTAAGAGCATCTCGGTACTGGCACTGGCACTGGCGCTGGCACTTGCCGTGGCCGCCTTCATCGACCTTCGAGCTTGGCCAGGCTGTCCTGTCACCCTTAGGCCTTAGGTCGCTCTCGCTCAGGCGCGCGTCGGGTAGCGCTGGCCCGCCCGTTAGGACCCCTGCCCGTCCCAAAGCCAAGCCCAAATAGAGCACTAAGCATTTTGCTATGCCCCCGGAACCAGGGGCAAGCAATCCCGGCGGACGAGCACCACCACCGCATTCGCAAACATAAGCTCCAAGAGACACAAGACTCGACCCATGCGCCTGGGGCCAGGTCTCAGAGCTGGAGATTACCAACCCAGAAAAATCAACAATAGCCCATCATCCATCGCCCATCCCACGCGCCGTTACATCTAGCTGACTCCTTTTGACGCCCACGTTGTCCCTGCATCTGCCATCGATAATTATCCGTCCCGGAACCTCTCTTTACAAGACCTGCAGGCTGACCGTCTGCCCTTGTCTGTACCTTGCCTGCCCCCTGGACCATGCGGCTTTGCGATACCAAGACAACCCGAAGTCTGTCGCAAACCTTGGATACTCGCTACTGATAGAGCGAAAGTTGCAACTACACGCCGACGTCAACTGCACGCGCGCAACCACATCCTACCTCTGTCACCATGTGGCGCCGAACGTATCTCTTCCTGGTTCTTGTGCGCCTCTGGTTTGCTCTGTCGCCGAGTTATCTCCATCCCGATGAGAACTTCCAAGGCCCTGAGGTTATCGCAGGTACGTACACATCTTGGATCCCCCTCCCGCTCCGGCTCGCGACTGTTCCAGCTTCTTTATACTAACATGTTGTCTGCAGGCCAGATCTTCAGCTACCCCGTCCGACACACTTGGGAGTTTACGAGCGAGAACCCGATCCGAAGCGTCGCCCCTCTATGGCCCGTGTATGGTCTGCCGATGCTCCTCTTGCGATGGCTGTGGATAGGAAACGGCCAGGACGGAGAGATACCACCCATCGCCGTCTTCTGGACTTTGCGTGTGCTCATGTTCCTGACGAGCTTCGTGCTTGAGGACTGGGCCATCCATGAGCTGATTCAGTCGCCCGGTCACCGTCGCATCGCCGTTCTGCTCGTCGCCTCGTCCTACGTCACCTGGACCTTCCAGACGCACACCTTTTCCAACGCTGTCGAGACCCTCGTGGTTGCTTGGTGCATGGTCTTGATCCAGCGCATCGTCGAGAGTCCACAGCAATCATCGCTACTGGCATCGACAGTTCTCGGCGTCATGGCCGTGTTTGGAATCTTCAACAGAATCACCTTTCCTGCTTTCTTGCTGATACCCGGCATTCGTTTGATACCCCACTTTTACAACAGACCTTCTTCGTTCTTCGTCATGGCTTTCGCCGGTCTGGCTACCGCATGCTTGGCCATCGGCATGGATACGGCCTTCTATCTCCCCGATCCCATCACCTGGACCGATCTTGTCTCCCGCCCTGTCATCACACCTATCAACAACCTCCGTTACAACATGGCTCCGGAGAACCTCGCCCAGCACGGCCTCCACCCGTGGTACCAGCACCTACTCGCCAACATCCCTCAGCTCCTCGGCCCGGCTGCCGTCCTCCTCTTCACGCAACCCCACCTCTCGCTGCGTCTCTACTCTGCCATCTCCGGCATCTTTGTCCTCTCCATCTTCCAACACCAGGAGGCTCGCTTCCTCCTCCCCACCGTGCCCCTCATCCTCTCCTCTGTCCAGCTGCCCAAGAATCGCCGTACCCTCCAGGTATGGGCCGCCGCCTGGGTCGTCTTCAACCTCTTCTTTGGCGTCCTCATGGGTATCTACCATCAGGGCGGCATTGTCCCCGGCCAGGTCTTCATGAGCAAGCAGCCCGACGCCACGAACGCCATCTGGTGGAAGACCTACTCCCCGCCCATTTGGCTCCTCAACGGCAAGAACGAGGTTCTCACGACGCACGACGTCATGGGCCTTGAAGGCGAGAGCCTCCTCAAGCAGCTCGCCGACCTTGCGACCTGCGACATACCCGCCGACCGCAGGAATCGAGAGTACCTCAAGGAGAAAGAGGGGACTTATCTCCTCGCTCCGGCGTCAGCGACGTGGCTGGACCCGTATCTACCGAACAAAGGCCTCGAGGGCTTGCGGTTCCGCGAGGTGTGGCGGCACGACAGGCATCTGAACCTGGATGATCTCGACTGGGGTGAGGATGGAGTCTGGAATACTCTGAAGAGGGTCATCGGGAGGAGAGGCCTCGTCGCGTGGCGCGTCACGAAAAGCTGTGGCACGGGGAGGTAGCGAGCGAAGCGGGAAAGACAAAAAGTTACATATATGATACCTAATGATAATGCTTCATCAACAATAGCCCGACCCTAAGCGCTGTTGCGGCTCAGAGCTTCGATGTTGATGTGATGTGCATTGAAGTTTTGTCGGACCGACAAGTGGATTACGCTGAGCTCGCCCAATGCGGAAGTCAAACTATGCGGCTGTGGCGTGCGCCAGTGCGTGCTGGCCTGGAAAGCTCTGGTGTGAAGGGTTACGACCGTGTGTAGTAGGTAATAAGTCGAGCTTCAACATGCTGCGGAGCTACCCAATCCAGTTCTTCGATACGACAGACGCCAATCCCAAATATCATCTCATGTTGGTACATCTGATCCTCGGAAAGCCTCCAGTGTGACGCGTCATCACGAACTATGCCTACCGAACACACAGCACCAGCGAGGCAAAAGTCGGCGACTGGCGGAAGGCCCGGTTGAAACCTTGCAACTTGAGGTGATCGTCAATGCATCCTGTCAGTCACTCCATCAGTGTGACTTCATATCGACTAGTGACGCCGGAGACTCTTGATCGAGCTTTCCGCTGACGATTGTTCGGCATCCCAGGCAAGAAGAAGGGCAGATACATGAGTTCGAATTCGATTTCATAATCTTAATCCTCCGGGGCTCCTCTATGGGACACCCCGCTTCCTGACCCTGTTGCGTCAGGAATTGTATAACGTTACATGGGGACTCGATCCTCTCCATGGTGATGCATTTGTCATCACGTGCCTGATAACGTTGATCAAAGCAAGAAGCCATGATCCAATACCCTGAGTATCCATGTCTTCCAGCGCGTGAAGACCACGTCGTTAAAACATAATGGCAAATCCTGTATCCCCCGTCCTGGGGTTGCAAAGTTGAACGCCGGATATGCCCCGCTAGAGTAAGTACGCCTTTGCGCCGTGTCCTTGTTGCTGAGTGTGGTGGTGTCGTTGTAAAGTTTCCGTATGAAAGGCTTAAGGTTGTCCAAGCCTAAGGGGTTGATCGTAGTAAATAGAGTATGATGTTCCGTCCAGTACTTGAGCCCTCGTCTGTCAGCTCATCCTTGGAGGTAGGTGACATGCGCTCTCGTAGAGCATATAGTGTCGTTGATATTGCTGAGTTCTGGGTTTGCTGGTTCTCTGTTTCTTGTTGGTGCTCTCCGGGAGAGGGTATTCTCGGAGCGAACAGGTGTGTCTCTGGTCTTCATAACCGGACAGCCATAGCTGCGCTGCGAGCAGCCTTGGTGCTAGCAGAAGGAGCCGGATGTCGAGTCCATTCCTCAACCAAGTAGCGATATCGTGATTCCAGAAGACAGCAGTTTCCCTATGGGTTGCCATGATGGTCTCGGTTCAACGCATACCCTGCGCCAACGCCAACGCCAACAGCCAGCAGAACAATCAATATTCCTCCAGCGATCCACGCCCAGAACAACTTCCGCCTGATCCCACAGATTGTGCCGTTTGCGCTCTCTATCCGGTGTGCCGCATCGTAGGGCATGCTCTTCGTTTCTATTGCGGGCGCGGGACCCTCGGATGAAGACGAGGCGTACATGGTGAACAAAATCTGGCGTCAATATTTATGACCACCAGTTCCCCGCCTGGTCGAGGGCGAGCTGGGAAGGTCTTTAAGAGGGTTCGTCTAGGGGTCGTTCTTTGAGAGAGCAGCGCAGGCCATGTATTTCCTGGCCCTTTTTCACCGCCTAGGCAGGGTGGGACGCTACGTCTCGTCTGTGAGGAATGCGGGCCAGGCAAGGCGCGTGTGAAGTTGTCTCTGTCCAGCTCGTGGTGTCGTTTGTGCCTGGAGAGAAAAGTGCGTGGCGAAGAGACGAGAAGTGATGGGCGCCAAGAAGTGGAGGGCACGGAGGAGTGCTTCTTTTACGGGACGCAGGTAAGACTCGGGGTGGGTTGGGGAGTGGTTGAAGCAGAGCAAAGACGGGAGCTAGTCGGTGGGTGGAGGGTCCGTATTATGAGTGAAGGTGGTTCACGTCCGCGTGTTCTGGGGCAAACATTCTTGGGAAATTGTTTGTATGCTTGAAGGGAAACGAGGGGGAAGAAGCGCACGTTGAGAATCAGGAGGAAAGGGAAAGGAAAAGGCACAGAGGAGCGACAACTAGAAACGGAAACAGAAACAGAAACACGGCACTGGCTGCTAGTTCCAGTGCAAGCGACGAAGACGAACTGACTAGGCGTCACATCCTCCACATGGGCATGGACGTGGAGTGTCGCAGTTCCACCTGATGGAGCTTGATGGAGGAGAATCTCGGACAATTCGATACCAGCCGGGCCTTTCGTAGCGGGCGGAACAGACGGGGGAACCACTTCACGGGTTCTCGCTACTCATTGGCGGGTGAATCTGCCGAAGAAGACGAAGACGACTCAAGATACGTAGTCAAGGTGGCAGAGAAGAGAGACGCTTGGTACGGTCCGGGACTTGGGATTCGGAGATACCCCAACCAGTTACGTTTTCTTGGAGCCCAAGGAGGCTCTTCGTCATGCGCCAGACCGGGTTCAAGGAACCTTCCATCGAGTCGATCCAGGTTTTCCATTAGTGCTGGGGGGCTCTCTGGATGGGCCGTGGGGGGCGAAGATCAGTAGCCTACCAGGCAAAGGAGGGTAGGAGGGAATCAAGGATTCGGTCAGAGGCCGACTGGGGCGTGGCAGTGCTTGGGAGCATGGGATAAGGCGGGCAACCGGCGGGTTTCGTTTCGAGAGAGCATGAGTGAACAAAAGCGCAAGGGAAAGGCGAGAGGGAAGGGGGAAAAAATGGACGGGAGAGGCGCCGCAGATGGGCCGAATGCCACCGGCCGGCGCCACAGCGGATGGACCTTTCCCCTCTCGATTCCCCAGCTGCTCTTGCCCCCTTCCCTTTCCCTTGACAGCCTGTCCTGCCTGCCTGTTTGCCCGCCAATTGTGGACAGCCTTCCCTGGGCCGACGGGTCTGCCCTGCACCTACCTTACCTTAAAGGTAAGTAGGTACCTTACCTTTGGTACCCACCTGGCTCGCTGAACCTGTCATCAACACCGACACGGAAGGAAAGATGGGGGATGCCCAATGTCTCGGGGTCTCTTCTCGAAGCGTCCAAGTCTGGCGCCTCCATCCCAGAGCAGCTCTGTAGGGAGGAGATCCCCATAATGATGAGCATTCCCCCGCGTCCCCGTGTCTGTGATGTTCATTCAACCCAACGTCAAAGCCCCCTGGCAGTCACCAACAAAGTCAAACATCATGAGACGGCATTGCTGCTGGTGCGGATGATCGGCGTCGTCAGCCCGAGATGGCGCGGCAGGGGGTCACCGGTAAGCCCCGTAGATGGATATTGTCCTCTGGCAGATGCAGCCCAGGTCGATGCCAACACTGGCTACCGAATGGGAGCCGATGGAAGCATGGTCATGGGGGTGCGCCTCTCAGATTCGCGGATCTCGGTGGTTGGGGTCTTGGGGTGGTGTAGTGTGCTTCTTCCAGCAGCCTGCATGGACCTGTACTGAAAAGCAAGTAGGGATGGGGGGGAAGACGTCTGGCAAGCAAGGCAAGGTAGTGTTGGTTCTCGGCCCGTCTCCCCTTTGCTGCAGGCCCCTTGCTCGGGGGCTAGGCATCGTCGTCACGATAAGCTCAAAGCTCGCGAACAATACCAAGTTCGTCTACCCTTACCTGGTGCTGCCTCACGAACTGGCGACAGATGCAAGCAACCGGTTGCAGTTAGCGACCGCCCGCGTAAGGTGCCGGCGGCAGTTGGGACACCAGAGCAGCGATCTCTCTGTCGCTGGTTGGAGATGAATCGCACTGGGCTAACAAGAGCAGATGTTCTGCTGTCGGCCGATTGGTCTTCACATGGGCAATCTTCCAGTACTCTGGTCGACCTCGAACAAGCACAAACTTAGACTCAGCTTAGGTCCTCGGCCACCCGCGGTCCGATGTATTCAAGGAGCAAATCACCGAGCAGAAAGTTCTTTTTGCGAAAGACACTTGTCGATGCGAAGCACGCAACGGCTTGGCCCCAATTGAGGTACACCAGGACAGAATGTCTGGCTGCGACGTTGCAGTGATGGACATGTTGTGAGGCACGTTGTGTCAGTACCGCCCGGATCCAATGTCGGCCTCTTTCTATGATATACGAGAGAGATTGATCCAGATGCCTGACCCTTTTGGCCATGATCTGCCAGCATCTGATCACGACGACATCGCTTTCATATTCGTGAGCCTGGCGTAAACAATACCGGCCCGTTTCTGGACCCATTTCAACGCTACAAACAATATTCGCAACGAGATGATTGACCTCCATCACATACAACCCAGAGTTTTGCAAGACATCGCGCGGCAGGCATCAAATCAAGGTTGTGGGAATGATTTGGTATTGGCGAGCACCCTTCCCACGCGCAGAGCTTCTTGCCCTCAGTGCAATGTATCTCCAGATTGTCCTTTTCGGCCTTCCCAAGTTCTAACCTAGTACTAACTCCAGAACCATCCAGTCGAGATTGCACTTAGTACAGGCGCTTGGGGGGAGACATGGAAGCCTTGATGGTAAGGCTTCCAACGTTCTGCCAGCCCTTCTTCAGCAGGGAGACGAGGTAGTTGATCGACAGCATGATGTTGGCGACGAGCTGCTCCTCAGTCATACCGACGTTGCCGACGGCGACACCCATGCAGAGAACCTTCTTCAGCTGGAACTTGATGGTGGACTTGACCTCGGTGATCTTGTCGGACAAGTTGTCGGCGTGAGAGACGGGGGTGGGGAACTTGCCGGCTGCGCAAATGTTAGGCTTGGTTCAAAATAAAAAAGACAGGGGCATAGTGAGAAGAACGTACCCTTGGACAGACCGGGACCGAGGAGACGGGGAATCTGCTTGATCAAGGAGTCGGAAGCGACGAAGGCATCGTACTTGCGAGCGAGCTTCTTGATGAGCTTCTTGTTCTTGTTCAGCTTCTTCAGATCGTCGGCGGACATGGCGTCAATGCCACCGTGCTTGGCACGGTCGATGTCGTGCTGGTCACCGAGGATGCACAGGGTCATGCCGGGGCGGGGGACCACGGGCAGACGGACGGTGCCGGAGAAACGCTTGTCACGCTGAGGGTCATAGTTCTTGAGGCCGATCTGAAGCTCGACGGACTCGAGGAAGTTGCGCTTCTTGGTCTCGGTCGAGTACTCGAGGAGCTCGCCGATCTGCGTACGGACGTTGGCAACCGTGATCTCTGCATATAGCTGTCAGTTGTGTTCGCTAGTTACAAGCGATCATGGTGGCACTCACTCGACATCTTGGCGATATCTCCCAGTAACTGGTAGCACGGATGTGTCGTTGGGGTTGAGGAGGAAAGGAAGTTCGTGAGGGGCCAAAAAAATCCGGTGGGTTTTGACACGGCACCGCAATTTTCGCCTATGAGCCCGCCTGTGGTGTGCCTGGCTGAGTCATCGGATATTTGTGGGTCATGTATCACTGCCCCTCCCCTCTGCCCCTCCATCGCCAGCACCAGCGAGAGTGGGCCACCAGGAGAAATCGCGACCCAAGCTGGGACGGGAAGGTCAATGATTTTCGGAAGACTCTTGTGAGGCCCGTTCTTGCCTTCAAGTCCAAGAGAGACTCATTACAGCAGGCGTCAGCATACTACGACTGTGCCATTCATGTCTGCTTGACGTATGTCCTTCCACTGCGAAAACTGAACGCCAAACCCACGTGTAAGCGCAAAGGTTTTCCCCCATCATGGACCCCACGTTGGACAGCTCAATCCATGAGAACTTCATCAACACGCATGACCTTGTAAAATGGGTCGAGGGGCAACCTGATGATGCTCGCATTCCGTAAGAAGTCTCGTGTCTCATGTCTCATGGATGTCAGAGTGCTAATTTCACCACAGCACCGCCCAAGGTATCTTTAATGATCTCCTGGCCAAATCATCCCAGCTGAAAGCGACATCCGGCAACTCATGCGTCAAGCTCTGCGGTTTTGTCGCCCAATGCATCAAATCAAAGCTCCCTCAGCTCCAGAAATGGGCTTACACAGAGGACATGAGCTTGAAGCTCTTCAGCTTCTTCATCGAGTGGAATGAGGTAGAGGCCCACAGACACCTGAGGCTGGTGTTAGACCTGCTCCCGAACCTCATCAACCAGAACCCCGACTCGTCGACAGGAGCTTCGGTCAAGCTGAACATCCTCGACACTCTGGTATCTATCGTCGGGCCCAAGTCTTCAAGGCCGCTGGTTAAGTCGTCCATGAAGGCCTTAGACCAGTTCACTGCTAAGGGGCTCGTTTCTGTTGAGGACATTGGTCAGAGCTACAGGAGGGTTCATGCACACACTGTCTGGCCCTCGGACTTTGATCTATGGCGAGCCATCTTCGCCCAGCTATTCCATCGCATGACCACCATGCGCGCAAACGCAGGTAAGTTGGTTGTGACGTTGTACCAGGCCTTGCAAAAGTCCAACGGCGAGATCGGTCAACAGTTCACGGCGCAAGTTTGGCTCGAATGGCTTCAAGAAGCACTCACAATATCACCGCAACTACTAGACAGCGTCAAGAACTATGTCTTCCTGCCCATCTTCAAGCAGGACCGCGCGGGGTCTCTGCGCTTCTTGGAGATCATGAAGGAGCTGGACCCAGTGGCTATCACAAGTCAAGAAGATGAGGAGGAGGTAAATGTTCAGGCTCTGCTGCGCTTCAATGCTTTGGAGGTCGGAAAGAAAGTTGGAATCGTGGATGAACCTGGTTTGACATCCTATGCCGCGGTTCCAGACCTTATGCTTACCATTACAGACGATACCCCTTCGGAAACTAAGTCTGCTGTTGTCCTCGAAGAAGCCATGCTCAACAGTGTGCTATCTCATCCGTCATCCGAAGTCCGATCACTGGCGCTATCGCTCATCATTTCATCCAACTCAACCACGAGGCCCTTCTTTGGGCCCTCTCTTCGCCTCTTGCAAACACATTTACCTCATCACTTCTCAGACCCCAGCGCGAGGTTCCGCATGGAGCTGCTAAGCAAGATCAAGGCCATGTACCGACGTGCTCGAGGCGCCATTCCTCTCCTTCAGAAAGCTCTTCAGCGGGTTGACGCAGCGCCACCAAAGGCAACGCCCAAAGGAAATAAGATGAAGGTCGGTACCTCCGCTGAAGCAGCGATGGCGTGGTCGAAGGACAGGATCGAACGGGTACTGGCTCAGCATAAGGAGTTTATTGGGTGGTTCCTGAAGTTCCTCAAAATGGAACTTATCCCGACAGCATCTTATCAGCGTCACTTTTCCATTCTTCGGGCGACGCTCTCCATCATCCGCATAGAGCTTGACGACTCGAAGGTCTGGGATTCGAACGAGCAAGAGGTTCCGTTTTTCAGCACATTTGACACCACATGGACACGCACACTCTTCGACCTGGTCATGGATGCCTTTGAAGATGTGAGGGCTATCAGCAACGAGATCTTAATGGTGGTTTTCACCGACCCTCGTTTCGAGAACGCAATTAGTCCCCTGGGTCGCATCAGGACCATCACTGAATTCCTCGCACGCGCGGAAGATATCACCCGTCGAACCGCGAGGGCCGACCACTCTGATGGCCTCGCTCGCTCATATGAGCTCCTGAGCCGAACTCATGGCCAGCAGCAGGAGCGGCTACTTGTTGTCGCCTCGCTTGTTGATCTACTGGACGTTAAGCTGTCACTAGCAGAAATTGATCTAGGAAAAGCCGTCCTAGAAGCTCCGATCTACGGTTATTTTGCAGCACTGCGGTAAGGATTTCCCTCAAATTCACTGAAATCAACAGCTGATGATAGTAGCTTTGTTTGGCAAGCCCTCTCCGAGGCCACGTACTCGGAGTCTGAATTCAGGGCTCTAGAACATCTGCAGTACCGCCTGGTCAAAGCCTGCCAGCGCATTTGGGCGACCGTGAAATACGTCCTCTGTGATGACTCGCCTGAAGGCCATCTGCCGCAGGAGCTGGAAGATATTGAGGGCCTCGATACCAAGGACCTTCTGAGTTACAGCTTCCGCGCCATCCACGAGTCCAGGTCAGTTCCTTTTGATAGGGCTCCGGTTCGTGACTGACTTGTTGCAGCAATCTGATGCGGGCGATGATCTTGCCTTTGAAGAACAAACCACAGGAAGGCGATTTGCGCCCAACTGTGGACACCTTTGCGGCGTTCGGACGGTTGACGTTTGATCAACTGACGAACCTCCGACACAGGGGCGCATTTTCAACAGTGTCTCTGACTTTCGCGACGTGTTGCCAGTTGGTGCAATATTCTGGCGGAAAGCCTAGCTGGGTCCCTGAAGGCGAGACTCTGCTGGACATTTGGTATAGGGTCAGTTGTCTCATTCTGCGTGCTTGATCGTCAACCTCTCACAAAGCTACAGGGAAGCCAGGAGTGTATTCTCACACATGCGTCAACAACTCGCCGATCCGCCGGAATCCCGTCAATGATTACTGGCATCCTGTCAGCCGATTCAGAATCTCCGTCTTTCGATCGCGTCATCTCAGACTTGACGGAAGTTGCGCAACGGGAAGCGCGTGTCACAGAGACTGACGGCTCCAACCTGCCTCAAGTTCACGCGCTGAACTGCTTGAAGGACATTTTCAAGAGTGCACACCTTGCACAGACGGGCAAGGTTGAACGACACATCCCCCAGTGCTTGGAGCTTGCGGCTGGTTGCTTGAAAGCCGAAGTGTAAGTCCCCTGACCTACCATGAGTAACCGATGCTAAGTGATCAGATGGGCGATACGAAATAGTGGCCTCCTTCTCCTGAGGAGTTTGATCGACAATCTCTTCGGCACTAATGAAAGCAAAGCCCTGATCGAGGCTGGCTGGGACGGGAGGGCCTCGCGCGTTCATTACCACAAGTACCCTATCATCCCGGTCGTGCTGCTTAACCTTCTCCGATCCGGGCAGGAGGTCATGAAACCTAGCACTGGAACTATTGCCGCCGAATCTGTGTTCCCGGCGCTCGACATCATTCGACGGGCAGGCCCACCGGAGGATTTGCGCGAGGAGCTGTACGGTCTCGTCACAGAGTACCTCGGCAGTCCTGTGTGGCACGTCCGGGAGATGACTGCCCGCGCGCTGTGCTCTTTTCTTTTGCACGATGATTGGCTCCAGTCTGTCCAGGAACTTGCCAAGGGGCCTGATGGACGTGGAGTGTTGACTCAGGCCAACAGGCTACACGGTGTGTTACTCACTATCAAATACGTTGTCGAGAAGCTGGCAGATGTGCTGCCTGAGCTGGCGCAGAGTAAGTCCATGTGCCCTCTCCTCCGAGACGGAGTCCTGACGAATAGCAGGGGACACTTCTAGTTTGTTGGATCTGGTCGTCGATCTTCACAAGCAGAATCATGGGCTCCTTCTCCGATGCCCTGAAGCGCACGCCACCTATGCCGAGATTCTGAATGTTATCTCTGCATCTTTGCCAAGCACTGCTGCCACACCGGTTGAGATCACAGCTGAAGAGCCGTTCCAAGGTTATGCCAAAAGCGCGTTGTTGAATGGACAGATTGCTGTCCAGGAGGTCTACCAAGCGGCTTCGAGCCGCAATGTAGCATTCCTCGCCCAGAAGGCCATCGAGACGGCATCGACCAAGCCTGAAGCCGCTGTGGACATGTTGGAAGCCGTTCCGGCCGTGTTCCAAGCCATCATAACTCCCGAACTGGCTGGTGAGCTGTGCAATGCATACCTAGGCGTGTGTACTCAAGCAGAAGCACCTGAGCCACGGATTGTTGCCATGGAAAACCTCGCCGACACGATCGATTCCCTTTTGGAGGAGAAGCATTTGGAACTCATTCCATCAGATACCAGTTTGATGACCCTCTGGACTGGAACTCTTACCAAATCGTTGAATCCTGGCCTTTCCAATGCCGTCATCCGCCTCAGCGGTTCCATCATGGCGACCGCCACGCTTCGTCAAGGCGCAAACCCAGACGACTTCGCTCGCGCCAATCTCCAGAACTGGACAGCAATGATGGCTGCCGCAGGGCACGAAGACCAGGTATGTCCTCATATTCCGCGTCGTGCATCCCAGCTAACCTCTCAGCCCTTCGACACTCGCTTCGCAGCATCCCAAGCACTGAAATCCTACCTGTCCGCTACCCCCTCTTCGGACCCCGCCTCTCTTCCCGTCCTCCTCGCGCTCTACGACGCCCTCAATGACGACGATGAAGAGGTACGCTCCCTCGCTGCCCTCGCCTCACGCCCCATTCTGGACCACCAGACTCTCCTCCCCCTTCGCGCGGCGGACTCCCTCCTCCACCAGCTGCAGGTGTCCTACAGCACATTACCCGCGTTTCATACCGCCATCGCACAACGCCTGACAGGCAAGTCATCGGCAGGGGACCAACTAACGAAAGCGCTGCACTTTGACGACGCGCTGTTCGCCGTCGAGGAGCACAACCAGTACATCGACGAGGTGCGCGAGGCGCAGCGCTGGGCGGGTCTCTACGAGACTCTGCCTGCGGGTGCAGACGACGCGGCGCTGGAACGATGGGCCGTGGACGGATTAAAAGCCTTGAAGGAGCATACTGAGACGGCACGAGACGGCCCGTTGGGATGGACGGCGATGCCGGACGTGTATGCTGTCTGCGTGCGGGTTCTGCTCTGTGCGAAGGCTGTTGTTGCTCGGCAGGGCAAGCAGGCTGGGAGTGTCAAGGGGTTGATGGGGGAGCTCAAGGATGTGGGATCGGAGCAGGCGCTGCATGGTATGATTTTGGAATTGCTGGAGTACGAAAAGTCACGATAGACGAGGGAGGCAAGCTGGTGGGTGTTAGCATGTTCATAGACCAAAACATAGAACACCTCTGTTCCCAAGGGCTTCGTCACAAGCGGTAGTGTCATGGTGTCGACCCATCCGGCCCCTTCGACCTGCGACAAAAGCTTCAAAGGCGAAGTACATCTATCTCTTCAATCTGTTCCTGTCGCAGCTGCTGGGCATGATACTTGGAAAGGGCAAAAAGCAAAAACATTTGAACGTTGACGAGATTGGGATTCGAACCCAAGATATCTCACGATACAACTGTGCATTCCCGAATTGGGAGAGACTTAAAAGTTGCGCCTTCAACCACTCGGCCACCTCGTCTAGTAACCGAAGCGGGTTGGCGTGTACGCTTATAGCCCAAACGACAAAGTGGGTACCGATTGTGTTGGTGGCGAAACCCACTCGTGGCTGTGCTACTTTCGACCTGCACGAGACGTTCGACCCTCCACCTGCTGGACGTGGCATTGGGAGTCATCGATGAATGCGTCAGCAGGGTGCTCAATTGATAGACAGTGGTATTCGCCAGCTATGAAGCGAGTCCTCGAGAACCCATAAGCTTTCCGGATGTTCCGTGGAGTCCTGCTATCTCTCTGCCTTCGTATGAGAATTATGCGTTTCGCCTGTCTTGGTCGATTATCCTACCTTAGCCACGGCTCACAGTGATACTGTTGTTACGTACAAGGGTGCTGACGTGCCCATCTTACTCAAGAGTATTATACAGCTACAATGAATGCTCCAGCGGGTGAAAGACGTCGCGACCTCGTGCTGTGCGCCAATAGATGGTAGCAGATGGTCGAGTAGTATCATTCGCGGCCGACGACATCAAACTCACGGATTAATTATCGGTAAAGACGGATGTGGGGAAGAAGTCAGGTTGCTTCATCGAGATAGCCTACTAATCATGACATTCTAGATGAAGCTAGTTCCCCAAGTGCCGGACTCCTGTTATCTGTCTTTCGAGGATCCGGGGATTCCGGAAGTTTGTTCAATGTACAAGTATTCGAGGCGGTGCATGATCTGGCCACCCGGGGACGACGGCTTCAATTCCGACAACAGAACGAAAGGTAGGCCCTGGATGTTTTTATGGCCGACTGTTGAGATTCTTACCGCATGGTGAATTCTGGCCACCACCGGGAGCATGTAACAGCATATCAAGAAGGGTCGGTTACGGTATTCGCCCAGTTTGAAGCTCAATATTGCGGACAGGTCCCAGGGGCATAATGCTTCAAATATGGCATTCGATGCCACTACATCGACACAGCACTATCATCAGGAAGTCATTTCCTCGCTTTCAAGAACAAAACTCCAAGCCCCAACGCCATGTATTCGTCCCAAAATTCTCACCATCCAAC
Source organism: Verticillium nubilum (assembly GCA_002851675.1). Taxonomy (NCBI): domain Eukaryota; kingdom Fungi; phylum Ascomycota; class Sordariomycetes; order Glomerellales; family Plectosphaerellaceae; genus Verticillium; species Verticillium nubilum. The sequence goes on from NMXI01000018.1 coordinate 428,051, forward strand.
CACACGACCCCTTCGTTCGCTCTTCCTCACGAAGAGGCAGCAGCCTGCGGCACCTTCTCCGCAGCCCTCACACCCGCCGACTTGCTGCTCCAAGTAGAATCCTGCCTCCTCAGCCCCGTGATCCCCTTCCCCAGCTTCCCCATCTCGGCAACGAGCCTCGTGTTCTGCCCCTGCAGCTCCCCAACCTGCGCCTTGAGCAGCTCGACCTCGTGCAGCGCGAGGTCTCGCTCTTGCCTCACCTTGTCTAGCTCCATCGCAGCGTTGGCCTTGAGCTCGCGCTCCTCCAGCTTGCGCCTGCGCGCGACGGCCTTGCGCTCGTCGTGGGCGCGCTTCTCCTCGAGGCGCCGGAGCTCGCGCTGGTACTTCTCCTCGTGCTTGGCGACCTCGCGCTCGTGCTTTTCGCGGAGCTTGGCGGCCGCGGCCTCGTCGCGCTGTGATGACTGCGAGCCGTCGGCGCGCTTGGCCGTCATGCGGCTCTGCAGCTTGTTGAGCTTTTCCTGCATCTTGTGGCGGCGCTCCTGGAGCTTGCGAAGCTCCTTGTCGTGGTGGGTTGCCGAGTGCGAGAGGGGCGCGTTGAGGCTGCGGGACTCGGAGGATTGCGTCGAGAGGGCGTCATCGCGGAGGGTTTCGGGCGAGGAGGCGATTTCGGCGCTCTCTGTGCGCTCCATGGCTGAAGTGAAGGAGCGGACTGAGGACGTGTCGCTGATGGTGCTGAGCGAGTCGTCATCGTCGTCTTCGTCGTGCACGTTCTTGTGTGATAGTGTTTCGTCACTGCTGTTGGGCTGGCTCTGGAAGAAGCCGGGGAGACCGACAGGCAGACCGACGGGCAGTCGACCGGCCATGGCTTCTGAAGCGTATCCGAATGCCCCGGAGATCATCCCGTAGAGGCCGTTACTGCTGGCCATGCCATTGTGGCCTCCCGAATCGCTCGTCTCGTGCGGCGCGGCGGTGTCGGGGACCAGGTTCGCCGTCGGTGCCGACGTGAGATTGTTGGATCGCGCCTTGCTTTCCTCTGCCTGCACAGCCATTGTTTTGTCGTTGTCCACAGCCGCTGCTGGCCCGCTCTCCGCGGGCGAAGGCTCTTCCGCAAAGTCACGAGCCGCCTTTGCGGTCAGCCACTTGAGAAACTTGCTGGCATCGCTCACTATGCCGCCAGGCGTGCCCCTCTCGATCATGAAGCGGGGGACGTTGCCTCCCGGATCACTGCGCGTGACCATGAGCCACTCAATCGTTGTCGGCGCATCCTCTTCCTCCTCCTCAATGGCATCCATGTGATGTCCGGCGTCGTCTCTCGCAGGCGCGCTGTCCACAGACAAGCCCCTGTTGCGGCTCTCTTCGTGGCTGGCAATCTTGTTGGCGGCACGGAGCACGGCCTCCTTGCTCATGTCCTCGGCGACCGCTTGCCTCTGCTGCGAGCCCTCAGCGCCGACGTCAATGGACGACCGCGCCCTCTTGATGGTGCCGGGCTTATCGCTGGCGACCTCGCGGATGATCTCGACCGACTCATACTGGCCGCGGATATAGCCCTGACGAGGCGGGCACTCGGGATGGTCGCACGGTTTCGACAGGATCATAAACGTCCTCAGCGGCCTCGGCGCCCCGTTGGGAAGGGTCTTCGTCTCGGCCGCATCAGACGAGAGCAGGAGAGTGACAAAGTCCCGCGGGGTAGTCGGGCCGGGGAACTGCGCCGACAGCTGAAAGACTGCACAACCCGTTAGCAAAAGGTCGAACGTAATCACGGTCCACACATGCGCCTTACCCTCAGCCTTGCCGGCTTCCTTAACAAAGTGATCCTCGACCTTCTTGTCGGCGCCGATACCACGGATACTGCCGCCACCCGGCCCCGTCTGGACCTTCATGCTCTCGGCAAACTCCCTCTCGAGGCCGAGCTTCCACTTCTCAAATGTCAGACCGTCGTGGATACTCCTCCGCGCGAACCAGCTGCCGCGGCCATCCTTGGCGGCGAGCTTGTAGACGTTGATGGAGAGGGGGTTGTCTCTGGCGTTGACCTTGACCTCCTTCCACTCCTTCATCAAGTCCTGGGCTGTCTTGATGGAGGCGCCGGATTGTCGGGCGGCGATGGAGGCGTTGAGGGCTGCGGACGGTTGCGGGGGGTCTGTCTGGGCGCGGGAACGGCGTGTGGCGGCGGCAGCAGCCGCCTTTACGGGGGCGGGTACGGGGATGGAGTCGATGATTGTTTGGGCGGAGGAGAAGGTGTCGGCAAGGAACGAGGTCAGGTCATCGGCCGGGACGGTGGACCAGTCGATCGGACCGAGGGCGGCGAAGGGCTCATGGTGGGAGGGCATGATTGTGGTCGCCCGTCTTGTCGTATGTCGTCGACAATGTGCTCACTTTCGTGGTATGTAGAGGAAATGTACTTTCAGCGACCTTGGCTGTAAGCCTGGGAGAGTCCAGACACCTGGTGGTTGTCGTTACTGATCGGCCCTGAATTGTCCGAGAGCATGAATATGAATGTCGCTATGGTGGGGTGATGGGGGATGGTGGTCGTCGTGCAGCCGAATACGATGGCGTATCGGCTATTCCTGGTTCGTATAGAGAGGGGGGGGGGGGGGAATTGACAAAATGAAGATCAATCGGCAGTAGACAATGCGAGGAGGATAAGAAATAATGGTGATGGCATTTGGATGCCGGAACGACGGATGAAGAAGGTTTAGGTCGACTTTACGTAGGTACCTTAGGTAGGTAGGGAGGTAGGGAGTAAGGCAGGTAGCAGGAAGGCAGGCAGCCTTACCTAAGGTAACGCAGCCGAACTCTCCGGTGGTGCCATCTCGACTGCCGTTTGGCAGTGAAGCCCCCCCCCCCGGAGGCAGCGGAGCTTTCGCTCCCCAAGGCCCCCAGAGGCCCCCCCAGAAGCCCCAGAATCTCCCAGGGTAGGTGTCCGGCTTTCACACCATTTGACGTCACTAAAGAACCCCACCCTACCTAGGTACCCCGGCAGTGGAAAGTGTCACTCACTGATAGCCCTGGGAGAGACCCCTGGAAGATTCGACGTCACTGCACTGGGGTGGCCAACAACGGAATGCAAATGCGGGGGTCGTAGGGGACTCTACAGAGCCACGAGGACGTTAGAAGCCTGGAAGCCGCCGAAGCCTAAGCCTGGCCAGCCCCCCCAACCCCCCAGGTGGTGAACACGCGACACGGGTGAGCTGCACTTTTGCCTTCCCAAGCTGATCTCTTCCAAACCGACCGACGTATGAGAAAATCCGGTTTTCGACCATCAGCGGCCAAAAGTCCCCAACTCCATTCGCCAAGTATTCCAATCGAGATCTCCGTTCGCGAATTGCAGTGAAAGTGCCCAGTCCTACAATGTCTCGGCTCTCATCATCGTCACGACGGTCGCGCCTATGATGATGTCTTTCAGCCAAGGAAGGCTCTGGATTGAATGTCTCAGAGAACTACACACGCTTGCTGCTAATGCTTTGGATATCTTCATACCACTATCGGTACACCAATATGCACCATCTCCGTAACGAACTTCACTCTCCACCTTCTCTGCACCCATCTCTTCTCCAGGGTGATATGAAAAGGTCCATCTACAGCCCCGTCACAGGGTCACGCCCCTCCAAGAGCGCCCGCTGCTCGAGCCTGCAGCTCCCGCAGTACGTATCGTGCCACATCCGCAGCTTGGCCTTGCGTTCCTCTCCATCCAGAGACGGCATCACCTTCTGATCTCCTGCGCGCTTCGCTTTGGCCTTGCCCTTTCCGCTGTTGCGGTCGTTCTCATCTTTCTCCACGAGTACCGTTTTGAGCTGGTCGCACCGCATCGTCTCGTCCGCGAGCCAGTTCTCCCACTCAGATTGCACCATCTCCCGCTCGATGCTGTTGACCACCCGCATCGCCACCAGCAGGTCGTGCCGGTACGACCCCAGCCTCTGCCTCGTGTGACGGACGCGGCGTGCCGTCGCGCGGCTGGATGCTGCTGTCAGCGTTGACCCTGCGCCTTCGAACGGCGCGTCGAGGTCGGTTGAGTTGGTCACTAGCTGGAAAGCAGAGTAGCTGCAACACGTTAACATCGCGAAAGACCTCTGAATCCCGGGGTAACACATACCAAGCGCTGTCCTCCGGCCAGCTGCTGTTGTAGACGGCCCCCGATGCCTCTCCGAGGTCCGCCATGTAGATCGCCTTGCTCATCATGACATTCGGCCCCACGCCCACGTTCTTCATAAACCGCACCGCCTTGCGCTCCGACCACCAGCCCGACTGCTCCTTGGACGCCCAGAAGACGTTCGTCAGCGCGCTGAGGCCGAGCAGCATCAGCAGCAGTCGGTGTGCCGTGACGACGCTGAAGAACGTGCGCACGCCGGCGATCGCCCACATGATGACGGACGTCACAGCGCTCTCGCCAAACGACCGCACCGTCTCGAGAAGCATCGCCGTCAGCGTCCGCTGCTTGATGACCTGTTTCTTTGCGCCGTCTGTCTCCGCCGGCGAGAAGACGACGACCTGTGTCTGCTGCCCGATGTTGCCATACACCTGGATCGCACGCTTCGTGCGGCTGTGCGAGCCCAGCTTGCGCACCTGGTCCGTTGCCACCTCGGCGAGGTCCTCGGCGTCGCCGCCTGCGTCGTCCAGCGCCTGCCGCTCGACGAGACGCTTCGAGAAGGCGGGAGTCTTGGACCAGTCGACACGCGTGTAAATTGCGAGCTTACACTTGGACTTGGCCACGTGCGTGATGACAATCTTGACTACGAGCTTGAGGTGCTGCGAGTGAGGGAGGTGCCATGCCGTCTTGACGTGTGTGACAACGTAGGTAACGTGGTCCTGGAAGATGTCAATGACCTGGTGGTCGACGACGTCTGCCGATTTTGACCGTCCCAGAATGTCCGAGTAGTCGACCTTGAATTTGAATTCTCGCTTCATGCGCCCTTGATCACCCAACGTCCAGGGTCCCTGCGCGATCCGCTGAGCCCGGCGCTCAAAGTAAAGCTTGGGGAAGACGAAGCTCTTGTCACCGAATAGCACATGGAAGCATGCCTTCGCGCTGAGGTCAAAGTGCCTCTCCGCCACCTTCTGCTGCATGTCATCAGGCTCAAAAACCACCGGACGCATTGGGATCTGGAACTTGGGCGTCGGGTGAATATGAGAATGGCTAAGGTGAAGCCGGGGGATGTGGGCATGCGAGCCGCGCCGCGCAGGTCGGCCTGTAGTTGTGCCGTCGTCGTGGGGCGTGCTGGAGGATATCTCTTCCCAGCTGTCGACGCTGGGGCTCCGATGTATGTTCTCGTGCTCTAGTGCAATCAGAGCTGTGACGAGCTCCTGCAGGGTCATGGGCTCTTCCGCTTGAAGGTCATCGATCAAAAGGTTGAGACGTCCATGGAGTAGGACGAGATTCTCCAAGAATACCTTGATGGTAATTCGCGAATAGCCAGTGTCGTTCGACTCGTCTCCGAGATGAAGGAATATGTAGTCGCAGTCCTTTCCTGGCGCCGCAGTTACTTCTGCGATGATATCAAGGCTCATCGCGTAAGCAATGACAAGCCCAAGCTGCTGGCCGTAGAAGTACAAGTTGTCAGACGTGACGAAGATGCGTCCATTGCCTGCAATTCCCTCTCCCTGAGGAGCAGTATCTTCCTTGCCCGAAGAGCTGGTCCAGGCCGCGCTAAACACAAGGACCAGTTTCTCGTCAAGCGGCGCCGAGGGAAAGAGGAGTCGGAACTGAGGATGCTGCGCACGTAGATCCTGAGGGTAGCCTGGCGGGAAGGTCTCGACCTGCTGTCTAGGCTGGGCAGTCTTTTGAGAGTCCCTGCTCGTGTCGACGCTGACAGTCTTGCGATGTGTATTGACGGGGGCCGGCTTTTCCTCGCCAGGATTGCCGACTTCTGTAACAACTAAGCCGAATGGGTTCTCCTCAATCTGCCCAGGCGACCTGGGGCTCCCATGGCTAGTGCCGTACACCATGCCCCATGGATTACTGCCCCAGTAGTTGGCCATGACCGCAGCGGGGAGATGGCTGGACGCGTCCAAAGCCAGGCCCTTGTCTCCAGTGACGACGACTGCTGTACGGCTAAGAGCCGTCAACACGGGAGCCTTGGCCAGTGTAGCGGGTGCCAAGTGTCCTTGGAGGATCTCTTGAGGAGGAAATTTCGGGTTCTGAGCGGGCTTTCCGGACACAGGTGCCATGATTGAGGCAGGGTGTCCAGGCAGCAAGCCATGACTGGCAGATATAAGACTGGCTATCCCGCCGCCACTGCCCTGCGCGCCAGTTCCCTGGGTCCGAGGGTCGAGTTCGCCGCCAAAGGTGGACTTTCGATGAAGATCAAGCTTCTGGATGAGCCTCGCTGCATGCTCACGGCTGGACTCGCCTTCCTCGCGGATCATCATCTCTCGACCCAAGTCTCGCCCCAGCGCAGTTATGGAGCGGCGAGGTCCGCCAGTAGCGTTGACATCAAAGCTGCCACGGCCAGCGAGGTTGCCGTCAGGCCCAGGAACCGGTAGAGTGCCTACTCTGTCAAGAGCCGCCGGTACCTCGTCGCCGGCCAGCTGGGCATCTAGAGACTTGGCCGAAAACTCAGGAACGGGAGGCGGGGTGATGTGAAAGGCAGGGTCGATGCCAGACGGGAGAGGCGCGTTGTCCCTACTCATGCTGGCGTCGAAAGCCTTCCTCTTGGCCACCTCGAACACCTCGAGCCACTCAGTTAGTTCGCTTTGCGTCTCGGCTTGAAGGACCATGGTCTGGCTCTTCGTCTTTATCTCAAAGCAAAAGCGGCGATCCTCTGCAACTGCTGGCTTGGCGCTGCACAGAAGAACGCCAATTTCGTCGCCCTGTAGGACACCTTGGGGCCCTTGAATGAGCCAGCCGAAGATTCCATCGCGGCAGTAGTACCATCGGCGCACCCAGTTGGTCCGCGCAGGCTTTCCGTAGACGTTTCGTAAGAAGAGCCAGCCCTGCTTCTCGGAGATGACGGCTGACTGGCCCTGAGTCTGCACGTTGACCGGCCCGCGGCTGCCTAGGTAGGGGACTGTAGACGCGCTGTAATCCTCCAGCTCACGCGAAGGTTTGGTGGCTTCCTTTGCGCCGTGACTGATCTCTCGACGAACCCTCATAAGCTCTCGCCTAAACACGGACTCGGTGGAATCCATTTCCTTGGACCAGCCGCGGATACGATCCATCTCGGTGCCCCATTTCATGGTGTCCGTAGCCGTCTCGCGGGCGCGTTTGACCTCCTTCCACATGTCTGAACTCACACGGACGAGCAATTTGTCAAGAGAGAAGCGAAGCTGCGGCGCTGTCTGGCAGAAGTCCATCGAGGCGGAGAGGTAGATCTTCCGGGCCTCGTGTACAGCAAAAGCGTCCTCTCGGAGCGACGAAGGCTCCTTTGTCTTGGGCTGACTCACGTAACGGGCCAGCATCTGATCGAACTGCCTCTGAGCACTGTCCAGAGCCCTCCGTATCTCCTTGAAAGACCTTAATTCGCCCGTCAGAAACGCGCGGATTGGGTCAACGGATATGCTGTCCATTTTGCGCATGGTTGAGATGGCCTGTGACCACCAAGCTCTGATTCCATCACTAGATCTTCGAAGGGCGAGGAGGGTATAGTCATTGTCGATGACGCCGTCAACGGCTGCGGCAGGCGGGAAGCTCTTGGTGAGACAGTGGTTGATGTTGTCCTCAAGGGCAAGAATCTCGCGTGTGACCTTGGAGGTCGCTTTTGTATAGTCGTCGAGCCACCTCTCGATGGCATCAATCTGATCGGCAAAGTGTACGGCAGTCGCGCGGAAGGTGGGGGAGTCGAGGCCAGCTTCGTTGAGGCCGACGGGGATAGCTGGGCTGGGTTGCTTGGAGCTCGTTGTCGCTGGTGGTTTCGGCGCCGCCGCGGCGGGAGCTGGCTCGGACATGGTGGCGGGAGCACCACAATGTACCAGAAGGCCAGGAGTTCAGTGAGTGGATTTGATGGTATCGACACCTGTCCCTACACTGGTCGCTTGTGGCTTGGAGGATCAGGATCTCGAGGGGATAACTCGTGAATGGGCGTGTTGTTGAATGACGTCGGGTTGCCGCGTTGGCGCTTAGGGGAGCCTGGCGGCGGCTGGCAAAGACTGGCACACATGATCGTCCTATCACGTGTGAGACTTCCCGAGGTGCGAACACTGGACGATACAAAAGTACGGGACCCGAGAGTGATTCGCATCCGCATCGGCGCATGCGAGATGAATTAATTTCTGAGTTGCTAAATGATCAATGGTCTTGTCGATACGACGTTTGAGGTCTCATACGAGACTCTCGTTCTGGTGCTCCGAAGTCTAGTGGACACTGCACCTGAGTCCTGAGGTGTCGGATGAGACGGCTGCGATTTAAGCCTCACGATCGAGGGTCCGAATATACCGAACCCCCCCGGAGCAACTCATCAAAAGAAAAGACAACATTCGGGAAACTCAGACACCAATAGCTGCATAACCGAAGGCCGTTTCGTATTTAGCTGCAGGGCTCAAGGCAGAATGAGACTTGGTCAAGGTTTCGTTTATGCAGGCCTTTCAGATACCTTCTGGCGACCATGAAGATCAATCAAGAGGCAAGCCATCAACAGATCGACACGTGTATCCACGACATCAAACCCATCGCGTTGGCCCAAATAACTGGCCTCTTCGTTCAGCTTGCCAGGGATCATGGCAATCCGGACGCACCGTCGAGGCGGCATCCGAACTGCCGGGACGATCAGTCCCCGCAAGTTGGCAGCCATGGTGACAGCTTAGTGAAGAGATCTGGGAGGCATCCAACGAAGGAAGTTGGTTAACAAGAGGCTAGAGAGGCAGATGCCACTCTGCATTCGAGAAAGCCACGCAAGCCACCTTATCGTGCATGGTGACAGGGGTGCGCAGTGGGTTTCCTGGCTGCGCCTCACGCCAATCTTCGCCACGGGTGTGGCGTCCGACGCCTGTAGCCTTGGTTGTTCTTTTTTTGGACCATATTCTTCGGTCGTCTCCGTCCCAAGGTCTCTTTCTCCGCAAAACCCCATTCTGCTGCATTCGCCCATACGACTCCCAATCCGAACTTCGCTTTGACTTCGCCATCACCGGCAGCAGTCGCCTTGCGTCGAGCCATGCTCTCCTGCATTTGCCTGCCACCTGGCACTGCACGATTTTGGTCCGATGGCCCGGTTCGATGGATGGGGCGTACCTGCCCGAGAATGCCTGTGGCAAGCCTCGGAGGGTACCTAGGGCGTCTCCAATGTCAGGTTCCTGTACATCTGGTACCTCAGTGTCTATGCTACGAGCCGCGCTGTTTATCGGCGTCCGTCCAGTGCAGTCGCCGCGATGGACGATAACCGAGGAGTTATGATGGCAATTGTTTCGGATGCCCTGGAGAAACCCCATTTCGGCGCCTTCCAGAGGTCTTGCAACCGCGCAACCGTCGGCTCGGTCTATCAAGTGGACCACAAAGTCCAAAACGAGAGCCTCCTCCGGCCCTCCCTGCGGTTGTCACACCGTCGGTGATACCCAAGCAACTTCGTGATGTCACCTTGAGCGACTTTCGAACATTCGAAGGCTTTTCCATCTGTACTTCGACGGCGGTCAAGCTGCTCATGTGATCCAGCCCCTGATTTGACTGCGTCTCGTGATGGCAAGGAAAAAGTCACGAGGTGGCCGGGGGCCTGGCTGTCACGACCAGCCACAAGCGGGAACCCGATACCAAAACCCACGACGTTGACGATTGGCAGCAATAGTGCAGCAAACAGCAGCGGACCCGCCCTATCGACAAGTACTCTCCGAGCCATTCAGCAGTTCAGCCATTTCCCATCTACGTTTGCAGTCACTGCGCACTCGTACAATGTCCAAACAAAATGCCGACTCCTGCCGACGATCATCGCCCTGCTCAGCGTGGACAACACCCAGGGGGTCATGTGGTGTCTTTTAAGCCCGGATAAGCTGGCATCGAGCTGAGAGTAATCAACCCTGTTTTGAACAACCAACAGCATGGGAATGCGTACCAACAGGCCGGTTCTCGGGCTTACAGCCTCAAGTCACGAATGACTACTGACCACAAACAACTAACGACATGTGCACCGTACTTCTCCATTCGGCCATTATTCTAAACGGCAATCTGTCACCTTCTGCCTTCGAGACCATCTTCCCCTGAGTTGGGCCGTTCTGAGCAGTAGATACAAGACTTCTCAAATATCATTGGACAACTGGTTGATTGAGCTATATCGAAGAAGGGCGATCCCTCGGCCGGACCCTGGGATGAATTGACATGGCTAGCTTCCGCTCGGTCCTTGACGGGACGAGGCCGCTTCACGATCTGGCAGTCGGCGTTCGAGAAATGTCGACCTCTCGTGGGCATATTCTGCAATTGGGCCCCATATTATCATTATGAATGATCCCCGTTTTGTCCTTTCGATGCTTCCAATCTGCCGCCATGATGTCTGGCACTACGAAGAAGCCGTCTCACTCAGGATCAAGGACAGCGAGGGGAGCACTCCTACTGGACAATAATGAGTTGAATTTGTCGATTATAAGCCAATCATGGTTCGACAACGACCTCTTCGCTTGTCCTGGACTCGAGCCTCTACAGACTTGGACTTGGCTGCACCACAGTCAAAGGCCAATCAGCAGCCTAAGCCAGGTTCTTGGTCACTCACACCTCAACTCATCCGCCGCTAGCAAGGGTTCACTAAAGCAACAACCTGGCAATATGGCATCGACAGGTTCTCATCAACTGAAGCCTTCCTGTCTAGCCAGCCATCGTCCAACCTCTTTATTACTCACAATGGCACCCCCTTGACTCGGCGTCCATGGGAAAGAAGAAGCCCACGAGTTTGGAAAGGTCCCCATCGCGCTAAACTAACGATGGAGCCATAGCCCGAACCAGTCCGTCCCGTCTCGTTCGATGCCGTGGTGGTTTTGCCATCGTTACGCGGAGCAGAATCCCCCACCTATCTCAACCTGAATATGCCCGTGGCGCTACTCCGAGACGAGCTTCTGTGAGGATCATCATGCAGGATCAGGTCGATTCAGGGGCTGGGGCATCGTTCTTGCATTCCTCCTCCTCCTACGAGGTCCAGTATCGTGTCTTCAAGCCGCCCAGGCCCGCCGAAGCTGCTACGCTGCCCTCGACGGAGGCGCAAGTTGCACCATGGTGATATATCCAGTCACGATGAAAGACCAACACGTCTTCACCCGTGGCTATAACGCGCTATACTGTTTCAGAAGATCACCTCCCACGGCCATAGACGGGACGCATCATACACCTCTTCCGTCCGAGCCACCCGCGATGCATGATGTATGTACGGCACGGTACGCTGGGGCTGGAGCAAAGGGCATAGCAGCGTAGGGAAGCGTCCGTCTGCAGGTCATCATACACTTGCGCCAACGTGCAGCACACCCCGTCCAACGATCTGACGCAGGCAGAGCCTCTAAGATGAGAACGAGATGACGGTCGTTGGGGCCGTGGACTAGCAAACTTTCAGCTTGTAAGATGGTAGCTCTGACTGGCAGACAGCAGAGCGACAGTAATCTGGGGGGCATGACGCGAGCTCAGAACTATCAAGACCATGCAACTCGGCGAGGACGAATTGGCAAAGCGACCTTGTCTGATGAAGCAATGATGGGCCGTTTGAGGAGACCTGGACAAGGACCGACTTGGACGACCGCATGGACGCAGCCATCTCAAGTTTGGTCTGGCCTGGTTGAGAGGTCTCTGTGGGAAGCTCCAATCACGGCACACGGGCGGTGTTCCCCCTTTTACACTGAGGCGTGGCTATCGCCAGAAGTCTGGAGATCGAGCATGCAAGTCTGGGGTGAGGAGAATCAAAAATCAGAAATCAGAAAAGGCCCAAGGTTTTTCTTTTCGAGCTAGGTGGGCTGACTGACAGGTACCGATTCGCACGGCACGGAGTTCAATTCATGCCGTTGCATGCGCCTACTACGATTGTTGTCAGACGAAGCGCCGTGTTCCTCGTCTCTGGCAATGTGGCGACGTCAACAAGTGTCGTCAGCGAAACCTTGCGCCTGTCGCTGTCGGGCGGTCTCTCTGTCTCGGGCCATCGAAGCGGCGCTCTTCGGCTTCGGTTGTGGACGATGTCGCGACCCACGACCAGTGACCAGCGACCAGGATCCCAGGACTCGACGACGAGGTAGAGGTTCCCTTGGCGGCCCAAAGGAGCAACATCATACAGTCGACGACGGAGCAGTCAAGAGGGATGATGGACTTTGGCAACGATGGTGGAGTCGGCCGGGGGGGCAGTGACTTTAGGCGAGTAGCGGTACCTCCGAACCGTGTTTGCTGCTGCATTCGTTCAGCTGGTCTGGCTTCTCGATGGGCGGGAAAGTTGGCTGGCTGGGGCGGCTCTCATGCAGGTCGCGCTGCAAGCCTGCACAGCCTTCGAGACCTGCGTCGCCCTCTAGCTGTGGCCTGCCTGCCTGTCTGTCAACTGTCGCCTTGACCGACGGGGGCTCCCCAGGCTCTCGCTTTCAGGCTCTTGCTTTCAGGCTCATGCGCAGTACCTACTCATGACTCTCGCTGTCTGCACAGGGCGAAGGAGACCCAAATTCGCCGCCCGCCTCGTCATTGCCGTGGCACTTGGTACTAGCACTGACAGTGGCACGGCACACGCAAGGTTCGCCTTTCAGTCTCGGGAATACGGCTTGGAGCGGAACTGTTGTGATCCCTGTGATCCCTGTGATCCCTGTGATCCCTGGAGAGATCTGCCCTTCTCTGGCCCGTTCCCTACTCACCCCGCCCCCCTCACGCCTCACGCCCTCCTCATCCCCCCAGCTAGATCCCGGCACAACGATGGCAAGGGGTCGCACATTTGTTTCCGTCCGTGGGTCGCGTTTCCTCTTGTGAGTCCTCTCCAAGCCCGCACCAAGGACCCTAGCGAAGCCCGCAAATACGTTACTGATTCTTTCTTAATGCCTAGGTAGACAGACGCTTGTCGCCTCTTGCCCTTCGCATGGTAGTCCTAGTGCTGATCCCATGGCCAAACAGGAAATCATCCGAATTCACAGCATACAGCTTTTCCAACTAGATGTCTAGTTTGCAGCCTCTTCCTGGGACACATCCTGGGCAGCTAGCTCTGACTACCTGAACGTGGACACCATCAAAAATAGAAGACTCAACACGGTCCAAGAATGGCCACTCTCACATGCAGCTACGGGCCATGGTCAGCGGGAAAGGAAAAAAAAAAGGCGACAGACCAAGATGGCACCGCAGTACATACACTAGCATCATGCATGGCCCCCCCC